>JAADXF010000286.1:0-24513 GCA_023337575.1 Pythium chondricola | reverse complement strand
CCATCGCTTCGGTCGCTGTGCCTTCGTTCGCTTGGATCCATCCATGGATCCTCATGCAGTGGCGGTCGAAAGACTCGTTGTTCTCCGTCATCACCACCAGGGCGAGGAAGAGCTGGTACCACGTATCATCCACCGCTTGTGGCAGGGAGCGTTGTCCGAGCAGCTCTGGTCTGCCAACCATGGTGGTTGTGTGTTGCCATAAGTCTGAGTTGTAGGACGTAGCCCACTTGAGTTCGAAGTGGTCTGCCTTATGCACCTCGACCAGCCAGCAGTCGATGGAGTCAAGCACTTCTTGTGACGATACGGTGGCCTTCAGTGTGCGGAGGAGTTCTACACGGCTTCTGATCAGCATCTCCTGACTTAGACGGCGCACTATGTCTGCAGGTAGTAGACACAGGGCTACCTCCGGGTATGGGAGAGCTCTGATCAGGCTTGTGGCCACCTCAGGGTGGTGAGCATATCGTTTGCACTCGGCAACGATGGTGTCCGGACCTGACGATGGCGCAAGACTGTCTGCACTTGGGTGCAGGTGCTCCCACTGCATGAACGCTTTGAAGTTCCTCGTTTCGATTTGCCTCCAGACGCCAGCTAGCTCCCCTCGGTATCGGCCGTGAGGGTTCAGGTGTCCGTAGAGAGTAGCCAGCTCGATTGGGTTGACCGGTTGGCTGAAATCGTCGATGCCGCTGAACGAGTCTGTTGTACTCGGTGAGAAAGTTGTCCCTCGGATGGCTCTGTTACTGGTTCTTCCCTGAAGTCCGGGTCCTGCGCTGGAGGTACATACATGCCCAGCTCTGCACATGCCTCCTGGACTCGTTGGTACATGGTTTCACCGTTCGGACCTGGCGCCGTCCACTCGACACACGCCCTGTCTGCGACTCTGATTGCGTGGAAGTGCCCACCTCTCTCGTGGTGGTGGAGTGCTACAATGAGAGGTAGCACTCGGTATCTGAGGAAGGTGGAGATGATGCGGAGCGCATCCGAGTCTGTCAATGATGACATCCCCACACTTTCTTTACCATCCGTGTTGAGATACAGGTAGTACCATTGCACGAAGGTTCTACCATCTTCCATGACGTCCCAGACAAAGAGCGGCTCTCTCTCGAACCACACAGTGGCCATACACTCCTCCGCTCCAGCCCAGCGCTCGTATGCCAGCCCGTGTTCCGCACGAATGCCCGCTGTCACCATCACGAAGTCTCTGATGTCTTCGAGCGACTCGGCGTCAGTCTGAATCGTCTCGCTACCCAGGTATCGGCGGTAGAGCGTCTTCACCGTGATGGAGCCGTCGTTGACCATGCGGTCGAGTTTCTTGGCCAACAGTAGGAGCACCTTCTGCAGGTAGTAGGTGGCTTCATAGTTGTTGGTTGTGCAGAGACTCAGTCTTTTCCCCCGGGTCAGGCGGGCCTTGATCGCATGGAGGGCGTACCCGAAGCAGGCACCATTGCCTGGGACATCAATGTCTTTGGCTCCGATCGAGACCAGCCATTCGCGGTAGTTGCGAGGGTTGTACTCTTGGCTCAGCAGCTTGTCCAGTTCTGGGCTCTGGAAGTGATCACTCCAGTTGACCTTCGCCGTCTTGAACTGCTCAATGAGCTCGTCTGTCGAAATCGGTCCCTTCGTGAAGTAGTCGGATACTGTTCTCTGCTTCTTGGCACGAGTTTCAGGAATAGCCACACCATCGTTCCGATCTTGTTGGTGCCATTTCGTACGGTTTTGTCCTTCTTCCTCATCACTGGTGGTGTTCGCCGGACGTGGTCTCTTGCGAAGATCGGGTTCCGGTGGCGTGTAGACAATGATAGCGGTGGACGAGCTCCTTCCGGCTGGTGCCCCTGCCGTGGTTGATGGCGCTATCTTGGACGCTACTCCGCGTGGTGCTGTATTTGTGGTATTCACTGTCTCAGCAGGAGTAACCGCCGCAGCGTCGTTTGCCTTCTCTCTGGCCATCGCCAGCTCCGCTAGGTGCCGTTGCAGTGATGACTCAAACATCGGAGAGTCCGTGTCGTCTGTCTCCTCCGTCAGGTCCACCTCCGACCGCATGAACTGGTCCTCGTCTTGTTGTCCCGCGGTGGTGACCGCGTTGACAGGTACCGTCGTTGCTGTCCCTCCGTGTGGTTCAGCGTTGATGACCGTCTGGTCTGCTGGAGCTGCCACACTGTCCGCCTGGGTGACCGCACTGTCCACCGACTCTTGTTCCCCGTCAGCCTCACCGTGACTCTGCATTGCGGAGGACAGCGAGTCCTCCAGTACAGTGTCACCTACGGGTGGGCTGGACATCCTTTTTTCCTCGGTCGACCTGTTCGCCTCAGGCTATGAGACGCCTGCCGAGTCCCGGCCACGTTCAAGATCCTCGTTTCTTGTGTATCCACAGCGTCTCATTCTCCCATTGTCGACCTCGCCGGCACTCCCTCTCCACTTCTCCAAGTCTCCACCTCTGGCCACCTTCTCTATCTCCCCATCTCTTCCATCATGTTCAAGAGCCTCTTCGTCGGACTCTTCACGCTCGCCTGCGCTGTGTCGGCCAAGACCAGCAACTGGCCGCCAGGCTACGCCGTGATGGCCATCGACCACAAGTGGAAGCTGTACCTGCTCGAGACGGCGCTCACGGCGGTGGAGCTCCCGGCGTGGGTGCAGAAGCTGCAGCCGGTCAAGAACACCATGTACGAGCAGTTTGCCAGCGGCGACGCCGACCTCACCGTGGTCTACAACGAGCTCAACAAGTTTATCGACTCGATCGAGGCCGAGCAGAAGGGTTTTCGTGAGGCGCTGCTTGGGTTCTACAACAAGAACATCTTGCCGATTGAGAGCATCGCCGACCCATCGCCAGAGGAGTCCTGGGACTTTCTCTACTACTCGTTCGACAAGGCCGCCGAGACGACCAAGAAGGACAAGATCGACGCCGCGCTCCAGGAGCTCAACAACGAGTTCGAGCCACTCTTCAAGAAGGCGCCCGTGGACACCAAGGCCATGGTGGGCAAGATCGACAAGTTCCTGCTTGCCGCGGACGCCGTCGACCCGACGTTCTCGACGCTCTTCAGCGGCGTCATCAGCGTCGAGCTCGACGAGTACGACGCCAACCTCAAACGCGTCCAGCGTGGTGAGAAGCCAGTGACCGAGGCGCCTGTGCTGGATGCCGGTTCGACCACCGAGGAGACCGACAAGCCGTCGGCCAGCGGCAACGAGACCGAGACCGAGACCGAGACCGCCACCCCGACCGAGCCGACGTCTACCGGTACCACCACCACCACGACGTCGACGCCAGAGGCGACCACGGCGCCAGTGCCAGCGACCACCAGCGCCGCCACTGGCCGCGTGTCGTCCATGATTGCGGTCGGTGTCAGCGTCTTCGCCACCGCGGTGTCCTACCTCACCCTATGAGGCTAGGTCTGCTATGACAGCGAGTGTAGATATTATAATAGCATCCTCCACGTACTGTTGTAATCGATCGTATGTTTGATACTGTACACAACGAATTGAGACGAAGACGTGGGATTGAGACGGGTTTGGATTCGATCGACTTGCTAGTAGAATGCAGTGTGATACGCGGTCACTGTGACGATTGCCGCGGCGACAGGCACAGCGACGCTGGCAGTAGACGTTGCCGCGCTGGTTGGTTGTGGGGACGGCACGTGGTTGCTACCACCGCCGACGGAGCCGTCGCCGTCGCCAGTCGAGGAGCCGACGTCTGGGCCTTCGCTGCCCGAGCCGCTGGTGGAGCCGTCGAGCAGCTACGTGTCGGTGATGTCGGCGTTGGCGACCACGCTGCGCACCAGGTCTACCTTGAGTGCACCAGGGGCACGCACTTGGTCCACGTTGACGCCGGCGTTGACGACGCGGCGGCCTCGGACCTGGACCGTGTCAGCGGCCGCGCCGACCGCGAGAAGAGCGAGCGCCACGAGAGGAACGTGCGTGAGCTGCATGCCTGTACGTAATTGGAGGTGTGTCTGGCGGTGCGAATATCGAGAAGGTGTCGGTGGACATGGTGGATACATCATCGCCATGACAAGATCGATTGGGAGGGATGACCTCATGACCATCACTCTGGTTGCATTCTCCGTTGATCACGTGTGAAATTGTGGTGGGCAATTTATCGAAATGGTGGCCTCAAGAGGACGTCGCCTTTCCACAAACTCTAAAGGCACTTGGAACTGACTGTGAATCCAGGTTCATGTGAACTCAGCAAACAAGAAAATCAATGAAGAGAAAAGGAAAACCTTGCAGTACAGCGTATTGACGATTAGAAAGCGGAGGCACTGCCTGACTACTGCATCATGTAGATCACGACGATGGCGGTGGCGAGCGTAGCAGCCGATGCCACTGGTCCAGACGCCACCGACGTAGCAGATGGGACAGGAGAGGTTGGCGCGCTGGTGATGTCATCGTTACCGCTCGATGGCTCATCGACAGAGCCCGATCCAGAGTTGGAGGGAGCTGGTGGCGCGGTGGCCTCGAAGACCATGTCGAGCAGCACCTGACGCGCCTCCTCTGGCGTCAACGTGAGCAGCATATCGAGGTCCACGTTCTCGAAGATCTTGGCAAACTCTGGGTCGCCCTTCGCTTTGGCCTTGATCTCCTCGATAATTTCTTGGAGCTCTTCCTTGGTCACGAGCGCGGTACCGTCAGAGGACGAGGAATTGGAAGCCATGGCAACAGGAGCGCTGGTCGGCGCCGCCGTTTGTGCGGCTGCAACGCCGCAAGCGAATGCCAAGAGACAGCAGATCTTGAGGAGCTTCATCGTGGACGTACGAAGGTGAATGGAGTGTGCCGTGGCGGAGGCGATACGCAGAGCTGTTGCTGCGTGGTTGAGTGGCAAGGCCCAAATGGAGACTTGTGAACCAAATGTGATTTACAAGTCGACGTCAAAATGATTTCAATTGATGCATTTGTTACCCGTATGTATTCAATAATAGAGGTGCCATGAGGTCATTTTGGCTACTGGTGACGATGGATTCTACAATTGCATCCATTATGAGAGGTTCTAATTCGCTTGCGGGTATGTCAACTATTTGTTTACTTCAGTATATATCGTAAGTATCTCCCATATGCACTGTTTTAGCAATTTTGGTAGCTCGTGATTCGATTGATTGAAATGTGATCTCTCTCTGACTCTCGCTGTCACTCGATCAATCAAGAAAGAAGTGGAAAATGCGGCTGGGAACTGTGGTGTGCGTCACTGCGGTCGCGTGCAGCGCGCTGTCCTCCACAAGCGCTGCCCCGCGCGTGGGATTTCCACATCAGGAGGGTACTGCTACTGCTACTGCTGATCGCGTGGAAAGACTGAGATTCCCAAACTACAATGGCGTGGGACGAAGCGCTAGAAGAAGGTTGCGGTTCTCTCACGACGCGCTCGGTGATGGGCAGTCGCCACAGGACCCAGGCAACATGGGATCAGCACTTGAGCGAGTCGTGGATACTGCGTTGGCGCTGTCTGCAGACGAGAGCGCAAGATCGTCAAGTGACTCGGGCTCGTTGACTGAGAGCTCCTCGGAGGGATCAGAGTCCATTGACCCACCTTCGGAGACGACTACGCCAGTTCCATCGCCTTCACCAACGACAGCAAACAGTGCTGCTAGACTCCTCACCTCTCTGCCTGTGGCCGGCGCGCTTGCAGCAATCGTCGTGATCAACTATTGGCAATAACATCTCTGTAAACTGTTTTTTTCCTTCTATATGCTTCCACTTGCTGGTGACCACCCTGATGTGCATGGTATTGTATGGCTGCCATGGAATCGTTTGTGTACTTTACAGTATTGTACACTCCAACTCACTGCGTTTGTGCCTCCTACGCTCACGGTGAGTGAGCGGCTCACTTCATGCTGTCAAATGAGAAATATTTGTTTGCAGAAATAAATTTGTAGCTGAGTTTTTATTAGAAGTGTGTGGTCCACACAATAAACAAATGTTTTTGTGGTCCACGCAGCCGCCGTGGTGCCATGCAATCGGATCCTAATGTATCGACAGCTTCTCCAACCGCTCGTGCTACGATCTCCGTGACGACGAAAGCCACGCGATGAACCCTCATATTATAATATTCTCCACTGCCGCAATACAGTACACCCCATGGGCTGTGGCCCACGCCGCCGTTGAACCACACGTGCTTGGCTGTGACAGATGATGATGGGTTCATTCTGCTGTTCGAAAACCAATGTATTTGTACACGCTGCATGTATGTACGGTATAATACTGTACTTCTGCCTGTACAGTCATCGGCTGTGAGGACGTCTTCAGGCAGCAACTGAGGACCCATAAGCTATACATTCGCGAACCCTCTTCACGGTGGCATGCGGAGACGCTGGCGCTGGGCAACAACCGCACACAAGATTGGCGTAAAGCGCGTTGGCGATGCGGTGACGATTCCAGTCAACACGAAGCGATGCGTGTGCTCGTTCGGTGAGCGCGTGGGCACCGTTGTTCCCATGAAGCACAATGCCATCACTGAGAGTGTTCTTTGAGTATTCTTCATCGCCACGTTCTCGAATCCTACGCGGACAAGCAGCGCACGGCTCACTCATCTACGACTCGTCGATCATGTCATGAACAAATGAACGGTGAGTCGATCGCCAACTGATGGAAGCAGGCAGGGGCATGGACATGATGGAGACGAACAGCTTCTGGTGGTACAGGTTGGATCCGACAAGACGCCAGCTATCCTTCTGAGGATGAGCACCGACAAGTTTGCATTTCGTGGCAGCCCCACGGATCGGTTCATTACACGGTGAAGCTGCAATCAATTCTGGTGGGGAGAGAATCGTGGTGTGGCCTGCAGTCCGGGAGTCAGCCAGTGTCCAAGTCAAAACTGTATACGTACATCGGCACCACCGAGTGCACGGTGCAGGGAGGCTGTCTAGAATCTTCCTGATGTTTTGGTCGCAACGCTGTTTCGAGACCAGCCAGCCACCAGTTAACTCGACTACTACGACACTTTGTCCACTGTACCACACACGTACACAGAAATCGGTGAATTCTTGCTGTTCGAGGTGGATATGGCTACACACCGTACTGTCATCGAGGCTCCACTGACCAGTGTCCCCAAACGCAGGTCGCCGACTGAGACTCAATCCTGAGAGCATTTAGACTACAAGTGTTCAGCAATTCGAGGCCACAAGTTTCGGCGCGTACGGGAGTATTGATTTCTCGTCGTCGACTGAGGCCTCGCATCCGTGTCTATCACTATTGGATCAACAAAGGTAAGTACATGCCTAGCACAGACCAATGTCCCTTGTACTTCTGCCAGCATAGAGCAAGTCAGGCTAGCTCCTCCTAGTACGCGCTCCATGAATAGGTACCTCCCTTCAATAAGAAAAAAAGTCAGGCTAGCCTCTAGCCGCTAGAGCACATCTCGTACCAATCAAGAACCTGTCTGGCGCGGCCCTAGTCACGTGATCTATTACCAGCAGCACCTCGAGCCTCACGCTGCCGTTCGCGACGTACAATAATAATTCTGCACCATGCAGCAAGGTCTTTGGATGCACCACTCCTTACAAGTGGCTCAATACTCCTTGGGTCACTAAGTCCATTAATACAAGTACTCAACCCCTCTGCGCTCGCATTTATCGCCCTCGTGTGTGATATGGCTGACCGGGATGCAGGCGGCAGCGATGGTGATATCGCTCTCGCGTTAAAGATTCGCATCGAGATAACCGATGACTCATTCGCATGTAGCATAGGGTCCAAAATGTCTATCTAACGTTACATGTGAGGCCGTACTGTACATGGCCGAGCTCCAATGCATCAGTACCAGCGCCAGGTCCCACACCACCAGCCAGTGTACCAGCAATCTGGTAGCCACTGTGGCCACAGAAAACCCGCGTCACGGGTACACGTGGTCTCACTCGATGGACGCGCCGGCACGCATATCGTGCTTCTCCTCCAGTGCCAGGTGATGGATGGTTCTTCAGAATAGAAAGTCTATTCGGCCTGATGCAGTTCCATCAGGGCTGGCTCCTATGACGATTGTGTGTGGTGCTGGCAACAGTACCAGTACTGGATTACTCGAAGTAAAAACCCAAGACACAAATCCCAGTGTATCTTGCATGTTGATGTCGTCTGAGTCACTCTACCTTCCATAACTGTACTCTGCACGACCATCAATAGTACTAAGCATCGTCGGCTCTCGCTTCACAGCCTGCCCGTGATCGTCGCCAGTGCCAGTCACTCGAAGGTGGGCATAGTGCTCGGTACAGTAGTTGTCTGTGCGCAACGCAGCTGGCTTTTGGCACTCGGGGATCTTGCACCGTTTGCCTGGTTCACGACAGCATCCACATCGTCAGTCACACCACTCAGTTATAATAATTGGTGCGCGTGTCTGTGGCCACCCACCGCCACCATGCGCCCAGCATCGTCCACGGGACACGGCGATCTTCTCGCAGTCTTCAGCTTTGCACTGCGTGCCTCCACCGTGCGACCAGCAAATACCCCGCGACTTGGCGCGCTTGGAGCATCCGTCGATTTTGCATATCGTGAAGCCACCTGAATCATTCATTCCAACCAGTGCATCAGACTTCTGTCGTCAACAGAAACAAACCCAGCGGCTTCGCCACGAACCGTGTTTCCAGCAGAGCCCTCTGTTCTGGGCTCGACAGTTGCAGCCGTCCACGTTGCACCGCTTGCCGCCCTGGGTGCCATCCAAAACAAAATCAGAACCGACAAAAAAAAACATGAACACAACTGACACCACCAACGATGGCATTTGCCTTGACACGCACCCCATGGCGAATGCACACTCCACGATCCACCACCAGTTTATCGCAGCCTGGCGTCGTGCAGATCCGTGGCGGACGCTTCTTCTTGCTCTGTCTGTTGGTGGTTGACGACGTCGCGGGCTCTTGCTCCAGCTCTCGCCGTTCGTCGGACGAGGACGACAGCGATTCCGATCGCACGCGTCGCACCGCCGGGAGTTGTGACGGGGAGTCGGTCATCAAGTATCGTGATCGATAGTGGCGTGCCTCTAGTCCTGGCGAGTCCCTATTGGACATGGTTTGCCCTGGTGGAGGAGGAGGAGGAGAAGGAGGAGGAGGCGTCATGGGCATGGCCCACTGACGGGATGCAGGGGTCGTCGTGTTCCACGGGGTGAGCGATGGAAGTGGGTGGATCGATTCTGCTGTACGGTGGCGCACTGGCGTGCTCTGAATACCCTGACTGTGGTGGTGGTGGTACTGCTGCGTCGGCCGCCGCCGATCGTCGACGCCGCGAAACACGATCGCGTCCGCGTCGGGCACGATTCGCATGAGCATACAAGTGAACGTTCGTGGTGTGTGTCTCGCACTCGTATACGTGTCCTGGGTGTGCGTCACGTAGCGACTCGGTGCGAGGCGGTACCCGTCGTCCGAGACGGCACGGTGAGACGACAGCGAGCCAAGTGGTTGCACTCGTCGGCCGAGGATCAGCTCCATCGATGGACTCGGTCCGGGCCGAGTGTCTCGTTCGGTAGTCGGCTCAAGTGTTCGAATGCCTGGTAGTTCGAATCGAGCGCCTGGCTCGGTTCGACGAGCGTACCC
Organism: Pythium chondricola; assembly: GCA_023337575.1. Taxonomy (NCBI): domain Eukaryota; phylum Oomycota; class Peronosporomycetes; order Pythiales; family Pythiaceae; genus Pythium; species Pythium chondricola. Next base: position 15,019 of record JAADXF010000286.1, on the reverse strand, counting down.
CCCAATGTCCACAGCTTGTGCGAAGCCATGGAGCGGGGGCGGGAGTCGGTAGTTTCTGTCTGCCATGACCACGTTGGCTTGGGTATGTCTGGCTGGATGAATACGAGCGTGGGGAGGCAGCGAGCGAGACACGAAGCCGCGTGATCAAGAACTGTGTGCTCGCCAAGAGCTCGGTTGGATGACCAGTCTCGACAGGAGGATAAATTACTAAAGCAGACTATCGGAACGCGCACGGGAAGGGCGAGTCGTTTTTTTTCTCTTTTTGTTTGTTTGTTGTGCACCAGTGCAGCATTGCACGGTACAAAAACACACAACACAAAAAAAAAAAACGCCCCGCTTTGACTTCACGTGATACTAAATTTACTGGTGTACCGGTAGAACACAGTACAGTACAGTACTGTGAAGAGGAGAGAAAACGAAAAAAAAACTTGCAATCAATCCGGAAACGCAACGACCGCCCCGGGTCGGGGCCTGACCCCCCCACCAGAGTGAAACAGTCGCAACACCGTCGGGTCAATTCACTTGGGGTAAAGTACCCTACAGCTCAGCTGGTCCAGCTGAGCCTGTGTGAAGTTCGAACCAATATTCATCATGCGATGCGCATGAATCATGCGGCATGATGGATCTGTCTACAGACAGACTAACGGTACAGTGATGGGTTGTAGATGAACCTCTGGTGCTTAATTTTTTGGCTTCTGTGTTCCCTTCCCCTTCTCCGTCCTCGAAACCGTTTGCTCTGTAGTACTACAGAGCAAACGGTTACAGAGTCTGTAGTTATAATTTTACCAGTATCCTACTGTACGGTTGTATGAGAAAAGGATCTCCGAGATCCGATCTCGTGCTTTGTACTACAAAGCTTCCACCCGGTTGCGCCAGTCTGACTGTTTCACAGTCGGTTCAGATCGGCGGAGCTTTTTGTGTGCGTGGAACCGTCCCACACGATCAACCGAAGAAAAAAAACGCGACAGTGGGCGTTATCCAACAAGCCATGTTTTTCACAGTTTTCATGTGAATCTGAAATGGTCTCGTTCCAGGAAACCATGTCGATCCAGAACGAGCGGCTATGAATTTTCACGATGCTAGTGTCCCCTCAGTGGCAACTGCTTTGACCACGGAAAACTCACCCCATCCTCCTCCCACGAGCCGCAGACAACGGTTGTGCATGCTTTACATAGTGGAGGGAAGGCAAAAAGTCGCGTGTGAACTCAACGCTGTCTACGTGACCAACGAGTGGCTGGCTCACCACTGAACTTTTGTGCGCCATCCACCTCCAAGCCGCATCTGTGCCTCGTTCTGTTTGGGCCAAGGGAGCTTGGGTACACGATCACTTCTTGTAGCCGACCATACAATGTATGTCATGTATCCGTACCGCATCACCTCGTCCAAGCAGCTCGTCGCCTTGCACCCGTCGCCGTCTCTTCCACCTTAGGCTGAACAAGACGATTGGTGTTGGTTGTTCGCATTGTGCCAGGTGATGCATCACCAGCGCGGCCATTGTGGAAGTGAGCGACAGCGAGGACGACCCTTCGGATCCGCGGTACTGTATATTCTAGGGGCGAGGAGGTTGCTTCTCCCAAGGTTGCATGCATGCTTAACGACACAAGACGCGAGTCGTTTCCGCATACCTTATCTGCATGATCGATACTTCAGGTTGGTGGATTCTCATTTTCACCACGAATCGCTAGTCCTGACAAGTGATCCTCTGACTCGTCCATTTATGGATACTCTGCCCACACAGTCGTGTGTACCCACTCGCGCGCTCGGATGCTCTCACCGACAAGACGACGATCATGATGTCATTTGCCGCAACCGAACTGGTGGTCTATTCATCGTCGACGAGTGGTCGATACGGAATGGAGGGTGATCCATGAATGACTACATGAGTGGGATTGGATCAATGACTCACTCGAAGATCTCTTCGTTCAGTTGATGTTAACCCACGCGTAGGGACAAGCAAGCTACAGTAGTTGAATGGTGGTACTACTCCACAATCAATCACGGTCCGCCGTGGCAAGTGGAGACCACATAGTCAAACATGCTCGAGTACTGACTTGCCAGTGTACGTCCTCGTGTGCTGGTTGCAAAAGATTTGCTGATCTCCCTCTATGTCGCCATCGCCTGGAGTCCAGTCGTCCACCCACACCATGTAATATGTCCGCCATGAGATTGTCTCCTTCAGATCAAGGAGTTCTGGCTCGATCACCAAGTGAAAGGGCCTGTCTTCCTATGTGGCCACGCAGTCACAGCATGTATGGCGCCGTGCACGTCCCTGTGAATCCTGTGAAATGACACCGACCCTTGCCGTTCGAGGGAGAGAGACTTCCCGCGTGAAATGAATGCTCCTCTATTTACCGTATACTCGAGGACGAAGCATCAGGAGGGAGCCTCGACCCAAAAATGCAAGCGACGGCGAGTTGTGAGGGCGGGCTTTTCGCTCTGCCTGATTTGTATTCTAATTTTTTTATTTTACTGGTGGGTGGGTTCTGCGCCGCACGATGCAGCATTCGTGGATCAATCATGCACGAACCTCAAGACGTGTGAGGACTCCTCCAAGGCATGCATGTACAAGGGCTCGAGCTATGGACCTCACGCTCAACCAGTGGAGATACGAGGCAGTGACGATGCTGTGTAGGCCGGCTGAACCGAGGCTCCAGCATCGATCCATGATTGTGGTTGTATGGATCAGTGCTGCGCAGCATGCGTGAGCACTACAATCCACACATGGGGGGGGGTCACAGGGAGAAGTTCGTGACGGAAAAAAACAAGAGCCAGTGAACCATCTTATCAGGAGAGAAGCGACGAGTGAGTTTTCTTCCTACGTGATTCGTGTGGGTCTGCGATGGAGGCTCGTCGTCCTGATCGCTCTTGAGCATGCAAGCGACACGCTGGATCCGTTAGTACACTGGGTCAAGGAAGACGTCACAGACAAGTTTGGCCTTGTCCCACGAAAAGCAACACTGCACAGGGCGCAGAGCTGCAGCGGTGTTGAGCCTAGGTTCGTGTATCCATAGTGGTGCTGTCCCTGCTGACTCGAGCTGGCTGCCCACGTACATTGAGCAAGAGCTCACCCAGAATCCCTTGTTCACACAGATGTATGCTTTACGTCTTCTTCCAGTTGGTACGGAGTAGTATCCATGAAACGCAGAAGTAGCCTCCGCACTTCACACGATCGTTTTCCTACGTACTACGTAGTACACACATAATTGCAAGGAGACAAGGCGGCTCACATGCATCAACCATTTGAATGCAATCGCTCTCAATCTCTACAGTATCCTACTCACTCGTATACGCTACTTATAAAAATCTAGGCCACACGCCCCTAACTTAGGTCACAAACAAACCAGGTACTTCCTGTGCCTATAGCCCTCGCTACTGTTGGTCACGAACCTAGCCTACCTACCGAACGGAATCCTGCCGTTTGGCCTGCGCGAAGGCCTTACGCAGTCGATGCGCGACATCCAGCGACGTGGGCCGGTGCTCTGGGTGGAAGGCCATGCACTGCTCCGCGATGGCGCACACATCGGGTGGACAGTGCGTCGAGAACGACGGCGTCCACGCGTCCGCCATGATGTGGTGGAGGAGCACGTCCTCGCTCATCACGTCGCCGTCCACACTCACTGCCTTGTCGTAGAATGGCACTTGGCTCGTGTCGATCTCGGTCAAGACAACACCGAACGAGTACACGTCCACGGCGGGCGCGTACTCGCCATTGCCGGCGAGAATCTCTGGCGCGATCCACCGCCCCGTGCCCAGTGCTGTACGCTGGATCTTGTCTGTCACGAGTGCCTCACTGTCTGGCTCACTGGCCACGCTGTCGTCTTCCACCATCCACCGCGCGAGGCCAAAGTCGGCGATCTTGGCACGCAGGTCGCTGTGGAGCAGCAGGTTGCGCGACTTGAGGTCGCAGTGGACGAGGGGAGGGTGCAGCGAGTGGAGATACACCAGCCCCTCGGCGATGTCCACCGCGAGCCGCCACAGGTACGCCGTCCATTGTGCTGGTACTGGCTCTGATCGTACTGTGGACGCTGGGCCACGCGGTTGCTGTCGTTTCTCCTTCTCGTCGCGCTGGATCGTGACGTAGTTGAGGTAGCTGCGCAGGTCCCCGTAGGGCATATACTCCATGAGCAGCTGCAGGTCGCTCTCCATGGTCCACGCGACGCCGACGAACGCGACAATACGCTCGTGGTCGAGCCGACTGAGCACGCGGATCTCGTGCATGAACTGGCGGATGCGGTCGCGCGTCGTGGAGGAGGAGGAGGAGGCCTGTGGCTTGAGCCGCTTGACCGCGAGCGTCTGCGCGTGGAAATGGGCCAGCCACACGTCACCGAACGCGCCCGTCGCCAGCAGCCGCGTGGGCTTGACGGCATCATGGTCCACGCGGTGCGCGAGCAGCTCGTCGTCGTCCCAGATCGAACCGGAGCCTGGACCCATTGCCACCACCACGAACGGGTCACTCGATCCCATGGACGACGGCGCTCTCGACGACGGCGCCCTGGCATCCTCCTCCTCCTCATAATTATTATTATTATTCAAGTGGTGGTGCCGGTGGGCACCCGGCCGCGACGGGAACGCGTCCGCCTTTGCGTTCAGCGACGTGAAGCGCGCGCTGCTGGAGATGCGGACGTCGCTCTCGTCGTCAAAGACGAGTGGAGGGTCCTGCTGGCGACCTCTGACGCCACCACCACCCGCGCGGCGGTCGGCGTCGGCGTCGTCGACGCGGTGTTCGATGAACGTAAACTCTGGCTCGAGGGCGGTAGGACTATCGTCCTCGGCGTCGTGGTCGTGGCCCACCAACGCCTCCAGTTCGTCGTCGTCCAGTGTGTCCCACTGGCCTGTGGCCTGGATCTGGCTCAGCTTGGCGATACGCTGCCGTCGTCGGTAGTTTTTCATGTGGTGGCGGAAGCAGTGGCTCCAGACGACTGCTTGTTTGGCACTCACGGTGGCCAACACCTCCGCCTGCGGCTTGAAAAAACGCTGCTGCTCGGCGGGGAGCTGCATGGAACCACCGCTCCACGTGCGGCGTCTCGACATGCGGTCGGACGCGTCTTTGCCGAGCTCCTGGCTCCTCTCGTAGCCAACGATATGCACGGTGGACGTGTTGGAGTGGTTTCCGGTCGTCATTTTGATGCGCGAGACCACCAACTGCCGCAGTAGCTTGCCCGCGGACGTGTCGTCGTCCGCGAACACCGACAGTTGGTTTGTTGGCGCGTCGAAGACGCAGAACCGACGCTTGAACTTCGTGGTGAGGCGGCCTTCGCGGCGCGAGATCCACCCACTGAGTCGGAGCGGTAAGAGGAAACAACCAACACGCACGCCCTGCTGCTCGTGGCGCTCCTCTAGGTACTCGTAGATGCCCTGCGCCGGGTCGCGGATGCTGCGCGTGGTCACGGCGACCGCGCCGTCGCACGCCGGGGCGAGTAGCGACGCCTGCATCTGCATGGTGGGCAAGGGCTGATGGGCGTGTCCATGTCGAATGACGTCGACTCAGACTCAGATTGCGACACCCATCAATGCATGGCCTGGTATCAGACAGTGGACTCAGATGTGAGGTGGCACACCCCATCTTTTCACAGAAAATGGTATTAAATAGGCGTTTTCGCCATAAAATCCAACAAAGGGTTCAAAGTGTTGTATTTTTCGTGTGGTGACCACCTCGATTCGTAAGTTACCGGCCAGCTTCAACGGACCTCACCCGAATTGGCCCGCATTCATGTAATTTACCGAATACATGACGCCCTCAAGCCGAGCCACAGCTTTGTGGGACCCATTCAGCGACAGCCAACCTCCAAGCACGATGGCGACGACCGAGCAGGAATTGACGGCGCTGATCGCCGCCAAGGGCGAGGAGATCCGCACGCTCAAGGCCGCCAAGGACGAGAGCAAGAAGGACGAGCTGACGGCTGCCATTGCGGCGCTGCTCGCTTTGAAAACCCAGTTCAAAGAGATCGCGGGCAAGGAGTACGGCCCACCCAAGCAGGAGAAGAAACCCAAGGCGCCAGCGGCTGCTCCAGCGGCAGCGGCGGCGGCATCAGAGGCAGCGGACCCAAACAAAAAGTCCAAGAAGGAGCTCAACAAGGAGCGCAAGAAGGCCGCCAAGGCCGCGATCAAGGCCGGCGACAACGACACCACCACCACCACCGACAAGCCTGCCCCACCAACGCCGGCGACGAAGACCGACAAGCCTGCAACCGCGCCAACGCCAACGGCACCGGTCGCCGTCGCGCCAGTCAGCGGTCCTGTTGGCCGCGTGCTGCCCATCCCATCGGCGGCGCAGCCCGCGACCGTGGTGTTTTCGTCGGCGTCGGCGTCACTTCCGTTGGCGTCGTATGTCGTCGCCGTGCTCACCAAGCAGACGTCGCTGTTCCAAAACCAGGTGGAAGAGAAGACCATCGAACCCACGCTTACGTTTCCGACCGGTGACGTGATCTCGGGCGATTTCGCGATCGCGCGGTTCCTCGTGCGCAGTCAACCGTCGGCGTCGGCGCTCGGGTTGTTTGGCGCCGACACCAACGCGCTGCTCACGTCGCAGATCGATTCGTGGCTCGATTTCGCGCTCGCGCGGTTTAATTCGCACGCAGCAAATGTCGCCACGGGACTCGCGTTCCTGGACGTCGTGCTCAAGACGCGCACGTTCCTCGTGGGCTACGCGCTGTCGCTGGCCGACATTGCGGTCTGGGCCAAGCTGACGCCGCTGCAGCTCGACCTCCAGCCGTACGCCAACGTCGCGCGCTGGTTTGGCTTTGTGCAGGCCCAGGAGGTGTTTGCCACCGCGGCGGCCACGCTCAAGACCCTCACGCCAGTGGTACTGGCGGCGGCGCCCACGAAGCCATCGCCAGTGACCAAGGGCAAGTCCCAGAAGGGCAAGAACACGGGGAGCTGTCCACCACTCAAGGGGGCCGTGGATGGCCACGTGGTCACGCGGTTTCCACCGGAACCGAGTGGGTACTTGCACATTGGGCACTTGAAGGCATGTCTCTTGAACGACTACTACGCGCGCCAGTACCACGGCAAGCTGATCGTGCGCTTTGATGACACCAACCCGTCCAAGGAGAAGGACGAATTCGAGCAGAGCATCCTGTCGGACCTGCGCAAGCTCGACATTGTGCCCAACCTGGTCACGTACACGTCCGACAGCTTCCCCAAGATCATCGAACTCGCGCGCAAGATGATCCAGGACGGCAACGCGTACATGGACAACACGGAACAGGACGTGATGCGCGACGAGCGCATGAACGGCGTCGACTCCACGTGCCGCAACCAGAGCGTCGAGCGCAACCTCGTGCTCTTTGACAAGATGCTCGCGAACGACCCAGAGGCCGCCGGCTACTGCATGCGCGGCAAGATCGACATGCAGGCCAAGAACAAGACGCTGCGCGACCCGGTGTTTTTCCGCACCAACCTCACGCCGCACCACCGCACGGGCACCAAGTACTGCGCGTACCCGACCTACGACCTCGCCTGTCCGATCGTCGACTCGCTCGAAGGCGTCACGCACGCGTTGCGGACCACCGAGTACAACGACCGCGACGAGCAGTACCAGTGGGTGCTCAAGGCACTTGGCCTGCGCAAGGTCCACATCCACGCATTCGCGCGCATGAACTTTGTCTACTCGGTGCTCTCCAAGCGCAAGCTGCAGTGGTTTGTCGACAACGGCCACGTCGCGGGCTGGAACGACCCGCGCTTCCCGACCATCCAGGGTGTGCTGCGCCGTGGCGTGCAGGTCGAATCGCTGCGCGAATTCATCGTGAGCCAGGGCGCGTCGCGTCGTATCACCGACATGGAGTGGGACAAGTTCTGGACGCTCAACAAGCGTGTCGTGGACCCGGTCGCGTTCCGCTACTACGCCGTGAGCAAGGCCAACGCGGTGCCGCTCGTCTTGACCAACTTGAGCGCCGACTTGGTAGGTCTTCCGGTTGCTCGCCACCCAAAGGACCCGTCGCTCGGCAACCGCATCATGCGCTTTGGCCGCAAGCTGCTCGTGGAGCGCGATGACGCCAACAACTTCGTCGTGGACGAGGAGGTGACGCTGATGCGCCACGGCAACATTGTGATCCGCAAGGTCCACAAGGACGCGGACGGCAAGATCACGCTGGTCGAGGCCGAGAACTTTCCCGAGGGCGACTTCAAGAAGACCAAGCTCAAGGTCACGTGGCTCACCGACGTCCCGGATCTTGTCGACTGCGTGCTCGTCGAGTTTGACCACTTGATCTCCAAGCCGAAGCTCGAGGAGAACGACAACTTCCAGGACCACCTCACTCCTGTCACGCGGGCCGAGATGCTCGCGCTCGGCGACCACGAGCTCCGCAACGCTCAGAAGGACGATATCGTCCAGCTTGAGCGTCGTGGTTTCTTTCGCGTCGACCAGCCCTACATCTCCAAGGACAAGCCGCTCGTGCTCTTCATGGTGCCGGATGGTAAGGCCAAGGCCATGTCGACGCTCTCGACCAACCTTGCCCACCGCTAAGCTACTCACTGCAAGTGTCTTGTGAGAAAGCAATGCGGTACGTACCGATGTAGCCGCTCTTGGAATACACGCAGGGCCTTTATGCTTGACGCACGTGTGTCGATTGTCTTTATCTGCTGGACCTTTACACCGACGTACGTACCTCTCCTTCTCCCCGCGATGAGGAGTTACTGCCTCGTTATCTACGACATCCGCAACTGGTAGTCTCCGTTCTGTGTGATATAACGCACCCACGGCAGTGCCTGGTAGCCGCTCTTCTCCATGATCTTGAGGTAGCGCACTTGGATGCCAGAGACGGTGAAGTACGGGATCTCAAACTTGACCTGGATGGGTGCCTTCCAGTCCTCGGATTCCTCGTTGTTTACCGATGGCAGGCCGAAATGAGCTCGCATGAGGTACTCGCGCTGACCGTAGAACTGCTTGATGGACCATACGATGGCGTCACGATCAGGCACGTACGCGACTGTGCCGATGCTTGCCTTGAAGCTCGGGGTGTCGACGTCCGGAGGCACAGGGATCACGATCTCCACGTTGTTGGCCATCGATCGGCTCTTGTACTGACTCTTGGCCTTGACCATGTACTCGATTCGGCTCCGCGAGTGCGATTCCACAACCGCTTCGACCCAGATCAGCGGCTTGACGTGGGTGGCAAGGCGATAGGTCATGAGGTCAAACTCTCCATCTGGCGGGATGAAGGAGATGGTACGGTCTGTCTCGAATCGCGCAAGACGCACGCACTGGTGGAACTTGATGTCCTCCATCTCGACGCTCTTGAGCTGCTTGCCCTTTGTCGACGACCTGCCGGTGGCCTCAAACAGCGCCTTGTCGTTCAAACCGAGCTTGAGCTCTGGCATGCCCGAGAGCAGCGAACGCATCTTGATGGCGCCAAGGATCTCCGAGTGCAACACGGTTCCGTTGCTCGATACGAGTAAGTTGAGCTTCTCCACCACGTCCAAGAAGATCTCATTCTTGCGGTGCTTGATGCCTTCGCTTCGCCACGACACGGCATTCGTGAGCGCAGTCGGTGGACGAGGCGCCGACTCCAGCCGATAGCCTTCCTGGGTGATGTATTCGCGCAGGATACGTGACTCGGTTGTCTGCGGGTATCCGTGGTCCATCGTCTCGTCGAGTAGCTCGAAAATGATCACAAAGTTGTCACGGATACTCTCTTCCTCGAGCTCGCCAAAGTAGTCTTGAAATACCTGTACGGTATGCTCGATTCATGAATGCAAACATGTCGATTGCTCAGTGTACACACAGCACTTACCTGGCAAATGCGGTTCAGATACATGATCATCAACGCGACGTTCGAGTTGACTTTGGTCACGGTCATCAAGTACAAGTTGTTGTGCTGCTCCATCGATGATCAGCGACGTGGCCCTCCCCTGATCAAAAAGATAGACACCCTCTACTCACCTTGACGTACACGAACGTGTATCCGTCCTCGGTGAACACGGGGCGCTGCTCCGAGTCATCTTTCTCCTGGACGTACTGCGTGAACTTGGCGGACGCAGCCATGGGGATATCCCCACGGTAGTTGCGCGAGATGAGGATCTTGCCCTTCAGATCGGTGATGAACACGGCCGAAAGCACCATCGTGGCTTCCTTTTGTCCTCCTCCTCGTCGTTGCGCGGCGCCGGTCGAGTGCGATCGCGGCTCGGCGCTTCTTACTTCCACGTGCCGTCGATGACCTCCCCCCTTTTGTCAGAATGTAGGTCAGTGCAACGACCCGGGTCTAAAATGGGCTTAATCCATCAAAACACGGGTAGGATATCCCAAACCCGACCCATAGATGGGTTCTCTAATTGGGGCAAGCACAGTACTAGTAGTCGCTGATGGAGTAATCAAGGTGAAGTCGTCCGAGCAGCACGCGCTCAATTCAGCGAGAGCCTGGCGCCCGCACTCACGAGCAAGATGTGGAGGTAGGCAGCGCATCGGATGCCCAGCGCCAATTGCTATGGATACGCGCTAACCGACATGCCCTGGATATGCTCTAGAATCGCGCGAGCTGGCGTCGGAATCAGCGCGCACGCGGCGCCATTGCTGCGCTCCGAGCGAACGAAGACGCCCTCGCTTTCACTGCTGCAACCCTGCATTCGGGATCGCCGCAGCGTGTTTTCGCATTCACCAACGCGACCACGTCTCCACAGTGCGATGCAGATCCCAGCACTCCACATACAGCCACCAATGAGCGGGTTTATGTATCAACCTCGTCGATGGCACTCGCACGGAGACCACGGTCACAGCCACGGCGGCCTATGGGACGAGGACGACGACGAGCACGGAGACGCCGCAGCACTCAGCGCGGAAGGTGCCAAGGCGGCAGACCGCATCACGTGGATCGGCGTGTACACCAACATCATCCTGAGCGCTGCCAAGGGCGTGGCCGGCGCCTCGTTCCACTCGGCCGGGCTACTGGCAGATGCAGTGCACTCGATGAGTGACCTCGTGAGTGACGGTATCACACTACTGGCGCTCAAGTATTGTACACGGCCCGCCGACCAGTTTCAACCGTACGGATACGGCAAGTACGAGACGATCAGCGCGCTGTCAGTGGCGCTGCTGCTGGTAGGTGGTTCGCTCGGGATCATACAGCACTCTCTGGAGAGTTTACTCGTGCTAATGGAGCCGTCGGCCACGCCGAGCCTTGCTGCACTGGACGCGAAGCTTGCATCGCTGTCGATCGACCAGGAGGTCGCGGACGCGATCAAGGCAGTCATCCCGCACCCAGAACCAGACACACACCACGAGATGGTCATGCATCCTGCGGCGTTCGGTATCGCCGCGGTCTCGGTGACTGCAAAGGAAGCGCTGTATCGGTCGACGATCGTAGTGGGCAAACGCATCAATTCCAGTGTGCTGATTGCCAATGCGTGGCACCACCGCAGTGATGCGGTGACGAGTGTGGTCGCGATGGGTGGCATTGGTCTGAGTCTTGCGGGGCTGCCGATGTTTGATCCGATCGCAGGAATGGCAGTCGGTGGTATCATTCTCAAGATGGGTGGCGAGATTGGCTGGGATGCCATCAAGGAACTGTGTGACGCGCAGCTGCCAGACAAGCTCGTCGCGAAGCTCGACCGCGCAGTGCAATCCGTCGTGGCGCAGAGTGGAGGCGAGATCATCGAAGTGCGCCAGTTGCGAAGCCGCAAGATCGGGCGGCGACTTCACGTTGACTTGACACTGGTGCTGCGTGATGGCCATCACGCCGTGTCGTTTGAACGAGCGTGTGAGTGGAAGGAGCGGGTGAAAGACACGATCCGCCACGACGTGCCTCGCGTCAAGGATATTGTCGTGGAGCTGGCTGCCTCATCCCAGGAGCCTTCGACCGTGCTCGATGAAGACCATGGCCATGAACTTCACGGACATGGCCACAGCCACGAGGGGCACAGCCATCTCAGTCGTGACGACGGCCACAGCCAGAGTCAGTCTCACAGCCAGAGTCAGTCTCACAGCCATTAACCAGCCACACAGACAAAGTTTTGGATATTGACTCATATTCACTGTCCCCACGAGAAGACGTGGGCACTTGGTACCTACAGTTCTACGAACCCGTGCGTTTGAGTGAAGCATCGTCAGTTATCTTGAGTATGGAGCCCTCGTGCGAGAAAGAGATACAAATCGAATATGATTCATCACGGTTCTCATGTTGTTCATTAGACATGGTCTGCTTGTGTCTCCTTGGATATCTCCACAATGCAGTGATCGTACGACGCATCGTTGTCGAACATGCCGTCGTGTAGTCCATGCGCGTAGTGGTAGTCAAGGATCGTCTGACTCAGCCGCGCAATTTCATCGTCGGTAAGTTCGCCACTATGGGCCCTCAGGAGATCAATGCTATGGGGCTGGAACTTGTCACTCTTCGTTGGTGCGTTGCTCGTAGCTACCTCTCGCTGTCGCAGGAGCCACCGTCGCTGAGCCTCATTGGCTTTTTCCCGGTGGAACTCGCAGAGCCGATGGAGCTCGCCGTTGGGCTTCCTATCTCGGACATTCGGACAGAGCTTGCTGGCGTACATGCATCGCAGATCCTCAGAGTGCTCCATGCTGTTTCTATGAACTGTTTGCTCGTGTCGTGGGTAGTTGTGGAATGGTCCTTTGTTGTGTGGGTGACTTTCGGCTCGCACACGTCGCAGATACACTGTACATAATCTTTTGTTATGTACAGTAGTAAGTTTGTCTTGATTCATCTATTCTTGACAACCACATCTACACAAAACTATATGCCACTCAAAACTTGATCTCAACTGGAATGTGTCGTCCCGTCGTCGCAAAGATCTCAGTGCTGCAATGGGCTGAGTGCACGTTGGCCACGAACTGCCACTATTCACGCACTTGATAACCTGCTGTCTGCGATGGCTGGTAGGAAACACAATAGCTTATGGTACCGAAATCCAGTTACGATGGGCACGAACTGGTGATGGACTTCAAATGTCTGCAGAGTAGCGTACTGATTCGTGTGTGCACGCTGGGTTCGAGTCGATTGTTCTCGCTCGATTCCTGATCTCAACTCAACAAAGCAATGCAGAAGGGTGTAGCTACCTGTGATTCGTTCCCATTGAACAAACGAGCAGTTCGACAATGATGGACACGCGACAGAAGCGATGTGAAAAGTTGGAAAGAGGTTACATCGAGATCACGTGTAACAAGCCGATACAGTCCATACCATATCTGGAAGACCACAGCATATACCGGTATTGGACGATACATGTCGTGCCAAGAGTGGCGGCTATTGTTACCGAAATAGACTGTATTTAGGGCAATCGTCTCGATCTGATTATGCCGGCATCGCTCTCGCTCGCATCAGTGAGCGGGGCACCGGACATGAGAGATAAAAATGGAGACTCGCTAATCTCATAGCGTCATCGTCACCGCCATACGCTCCACGCGTAGACGCTTGCATCAACGTTGACCGTGACCGGGGGATGCAAGCTCTCTGTGCGCGTGTGTAGCTTCGATTGAAAATTCCTGAGGCTCGCTCAGTGCTGATATGTACTGCACATCCCATAAATCATACAGTACCGGTACTGTGCAGCGTGTCCTGTACTGTACAGTACAGCCCAGTCAATTTTCAAGCACGCACCGGTACCCTGTCGTGCTGCGCTGTATCAAGCATCGAGGTCCACACTACCGGTCTACACCTGTCCGGTAGCTGATATTCAAACCACTCGTAGAGTGATGTGCATCTCCACCGGGGCCCACCAAGTGTACTGTCTTGTGGTTTTGCTGAGCTGCGTGCTGTAGATCGACCCGGTCAAGAGGACAGTTGTCCCGAGCACCTACAAACGAGTACTAGTAGAATCTAGCAAAACATTCGATGCATCTGACGCCATCTCTCACCGGCCCCGTAGTCATCCTCAAGACGCACGGAGCGTGGTCAAATAAACTGTATTGCCCCAACGCCGAGTTCATGCGTACCGGGTAGACAAAAGCAGAAGAGAAGGACGCTTTGCATTCACATGAACACGGACAAACCGATGGCGATCACTCCTACAAATGCAGTGACGACACTGGAGACGGCAGCCGATTTCGCGCTGCCACTCTGCTGCGTGGTGCTCTCAGTCGCATTCTCCGACTTGGAGATAGCGCTGACTTCGGCAACTGGCTCCTCCTCCTCGTCGGCCGCCGGTGTCTTGCCGCTCGCTTCGAGAGCGAATCGTTCGCCCAGCGCGGCGATCTTGGTGTCCACAGCCTTCAAAAAGTTGGGGTCACGTTTGTTCGTATCGACGTAGAAGTCAAGGAGGAAGTCGTTGATGTCGTCGGCGCTGCTTCTGAATGTGATCAGCTCCTCGATTTGGCGCCTCAGTCTGGAAGTGCTCGTGGCCACCGTGGGTTCGGTGCTATTCTTGCTCGCTTCCTCCAACGTGTCGAGCAAGTAGTCGCACCAGGCCGCAGGGGCGGCTGCCACGTATTGCTGGAAGAGCACGCCGTTATTTTCGAGCTGATCGGATGCGCTATCGCCAAAGCCTGGATTGGTTTCGTTTGCTTGCTTGTAGAAGTCTTTCAGCTGGTTCAGGTACTCGGGTATGGTGATGCTTCCGTCATCGATTGCGGTCTGCAGTTTCGTGTTGGTGGCGTTGAACATCGCAGCGAGCTCTTGTTTGTTTTGGCCAGCAACCACCTCACCGATCATCGCGAGGCTTGACTTGAACAGCACAGCATAGCCATCGTACTGCGTGTCGTGCGTAGTGAGTGCAGCCGAGCTCGAGCTCGAGCTCACCAGAGCCGAAGCAGAGGCGAGAACAAGGGTCGCTGCTAGTCGCATTGCGAGTGTGGATTATAATAGCAATCGCTGGTGATAGGCTTGGCAGTGGTGCTCGCGAATGAGAGAATGACATGCAGCCACACGGGTTCTCTACGACGTGGTATCATGTTTTTCTTGTCGTGGCAATGCCAACTTGGCTTCTTGCCATTGCCAAGCTGGGCTCGACAAATACAATAACAATGATACTGGCCGCACCTTGGTGCCAATAATAGTCGCGGCAATGAACGCCAACTCAATAATAATAACTGCCGTAATACCAGTGTATTGAGTCAGTAAGAACCCGTCAAAGCTGCTTT
>JAADXF010000285.1:0-24519 GCA_023337575.1 Pythium chondricola | reverse complement strand
TGGTCGAGCTGGTGCTTCCAAGTCTACACCAGACTCCGACCTGGCATGGTACGGGACGCGGCAAGCAGCATGATCAAGGCCTCTACCTGGGAATGCCACGAGCCAAGACTCGAGTCAAACGAGGGGGTCTCCAGAGAGGCCATCACTATTCGCTAATCAAGCTGTCTTCCCCACACTGTCCGTACCGACGGAGGAAAACACGATCTCCTCTATCTTTCCGATCGCGAGTTTTAACTCAAAATCCGATTCTGTCACCTGAAATCTAAATTTCCATTTTTCAGGGAAAGCTGTGGGCACGATTTCAAAATCGTTCTCGCACGATTTGTTTTGTATGCGTTGGTTTGTGGCAACACACAATGGGTCAGCCCTGTACAGTTTATTCGTGTGCATCGAACGAGGGTCTCCCCACATCGATTGAGTGCGGGCTTCCCCCGCTATCACGAAAATTACTACGATTTTTGGGCCCTTCATTTTTGCGGAGGGCAATACTATTATACGTAGTACAGTATAATAGTAAATTAGTTGTTATAATAGTCAGCCTGATGTGGATGGTCATTTTGTATTATATTACTAGTAATAGCAGCACGGTGAGTGAAGGTAAATAAATGCATGTGGTTATAACTGCATTCCGTTTGCTTGTCTTCTGTCATTTACTAGAGTATGTCCACGATAGCTATTATTTTAATGAAAATAATAGGTAATACACGCCATCTCTCTTCGGTGAGATACGGTATCTACGTTAGTACTTGGAATCGCTCTTGGTCGTCGTCGACGTGGCTGGGTGGAGAAATTGGTGCCGCGTGGTAGACGACAGGCATCAGTGGGGCAGGAGGCACAGCAGCAGCAGCAGGAGTAGTAGTGTAGTACGCTGGCGGAGGCGGAGCCTGCTGGCGAGCGTGCAGCTTGGCCTGCTCTCGCTGGATGACGAGGAGCAGTTCTTCTTGCTGGCGGATCGATTCGTTCATCTGCTCAAACATGAGGCTGCTCTGGTCCATTGGCGTCCGCGTTGTGGATGAAGCGTGGCTGGTTCCCGGCGAGTGGAACCCGTCGTCACCACTGTGGTTGCCGTGCATCATCGGCATGGAACGAGTCGATCCACTCGCGCTGCTGCCCGAGTCCGAGTGCTGGATACCAACCTGTCGCTCGATCGAGTGGCGAAGGTCTTCCCGGTTGCTCTGATGATTCCGCAATGACGTAGCGTCGTACGGTGACACCACCGACATGGACACCATCGTTGGCGCATACGAAGACACCGACGCCGAGATCGTATCGGACTTGACGCCCGTCGCCTTGGCGATGTTGGTCTTGGTCAGCGTCGCCGAGATGTTGTCCATGGCACGCCGATCCCGCGCGTGCTGGATACAGGTGAGGCAAAAGTTTTCATTGCGTGTCGCCGGCGCGGACGACGACGGCGCGTCCTCGTTGACGAACGTCAAGGTGGTCACGCAGTGCTTGCACATCGACTGGCCACACGCCCGGCAATTTTGCCGAGACCGCATCATGTTGAACTTCTTTCGACACACCACACACGCCTTGTGCTCGGTCGAGCCCTTGGGCGGCGCGGCATGCTTGAGCCACAACCCCGCAGCGACGATCGCGCGTGCGCTGGCCAATCCGACGAGGTGCTTGATCCCGTCAAAGTACTCCGTCATGTAGCGCGTGGTCACCCACGTTGGCACATGGGCGGCGGGATCCAGTTGGCCGACGGCCTGGTACAGGACGCCACCACCTTCCATCCGATAGAGGGCGAGCTGGTCGTACGCGCCACGTGTGCACCCGTTGTCGGGTTCGTGGAGCTCGTCGCCTTGCAGTGGGAACGATCGCTGGTAGACAAAGAGCACCTTGCGTCCATTCGGGTCGAGCGTCGTGCCCGAGGACTCAAAGAACACGTAGTCCCGGTGACCAAGGATCGCTTCGGCGGGCGACCGGTATGCGATCCACTTGAGTCCGACGAAATGGAACGGATCCGTGGCGGTGTGGCCTTCCTGGACCCGGAGCACCGCCGCGTCTAAAAACGAATCGCGCAGCAGCTGCGCCGACACGGCGCGCTGGTCCGTGGTCGTGGTCGCGTGCAAGCCATGCACGATATCCGTGAGCGTGAGCGCCAAGTGCGCGAGACTGAGCACGTCTGTCTTGCGCGAGGCGTCGAGCTGCCGCGCAAAGCCTCGGATCGCGTCTTGCTCGTACACGAGGCGGTACGCAGCCTTGAGGTCATTCGGTCGGTGGTACCAGGACGTGGGGTTCGCCAGCACGCTCGCGACGTCGCGCTGCGCGGTGGCCTTCCAGTCGTCGAAGCGGTGGCTGCTGATGCGCACGCGCGCGAGGTGGTGCGCCGCCAAGGGGAACCGCACGTCCCCACTGGACGAGCCCATGCTGGTGGTGGTGGTGGCGCGTGATCGCCAAATGGTGGTGTGGTGGTGTCGCGCGTGGGGCGCGGTTGGATCGATCCGAAGCGAGAGGACGACGAATCGCACCGTGCGG
Organism: Pythium chondricola; assembly: GCA_023337575.1. Taxonomy (NCBI): domain Eukaryota; phylum Oomycota; class Peronosporomycetes; order Pythiales; family Pythiaceae; genus Pythium; species Pythium chondricola. Next base: position 22,038 of record JAADXF010000285.1, on the reverse strand, counting down.
GTGGAGGATTGATGTGGGTTTGTTTCGGGGAGGCGAATGAATGCACTGGAGCCGCGAGCGGTGCTGGATGGATTGGTATGGAGCTGGGTGGTGGTGCCAGGCGGTTCTTTCGATCGATTCAGACAATGCTATATAGTACTTCGAAGTATATGGTAGGTCGTATACTAGTACAAGGTAGGACCTCCGTTCGCGATGGTCGATTGATTTCCAGGTCGAAGCCGTGGTGCGCACACGGCACGGCGCGGCGAAAAATCGATGGAAGCGTCGATCGAAGGAGGTGAATCGATCCTGCTCGATTCAATGTAATACGTACAGTACTACTCGAGCACGGCAAGTGGTGAGTGATCGTGCGCGACGGAATCCAACGCTGCCGGTTTCTTCCACCAAATGCACCCTGAGCGGTCGTCAACGCGACACGTCGACCGCGTGATTGACGCTAGCAGCCTTGCAGGAGGAGGTGGACGGAAGGAATGGACGCGCGAATAGTAATCGCGGGACAACAGACACCGTCAATCGCTCGCTGGCTCGCTCAAACGTTGGCGTCGCTTGTGCACACTCTCGGATCACACACTATCCGGATATTTATAGTAATAGTAGCCACAGCATGCGGTTTGCCACCCAAGCTGGGCCGACTCAGATGCATGGAGATCTGAGAATCCACTTCCATCCACCAGGGTCCACCGTGGCAGTGGACGCGGCCGAATCAGACTCAGATGCCTCTCCCGACCTCAGACCTGATCCACTCACGAGGCACCAGACGCCACACACGCAACTGCTCCAAAGGGCCATTTGGGCCAATGGACCCTGACCACAGTGCGTGAATGCACGGTCGTCCTTGCTTCGAGGTGGGTTTGGACCAATTTCTCATCACGAGCCCTGGGAGTCCCAGGGGAACGGGGCACCTTCCAGTGCGCAGCAGTCGAGTCAAGTCAAGCTTTCTTGACGCTGGCGACCGTATCATATCGATGTAGCCCGGCCCAGCGATTCCTTGAACAGATTAAGCCTTTAATCAAGCGACTGACCGTGGACTCCAAGTGGACAGTGGACTGTACAGTGCCGTACCCACTTGTCCACCCCGAGACAAGGCGGAATCGGCCATACTACTACTACCACACACGCACATGTTGTCCACGTGGACTTGGAACTGTATGAATACAGTACAGTCGTAATGGCAGGAGGAGGGCTCCACATTGCGACGGGTTAACACGACTCCTGGTTCAACTCTGACCCTTCACGCCCGACCTGTCCACACGCAAGAGTCGCGCACTGTTCATGATCCTCCTGCAGCAGCTTGAGCCTCTTTAGGAGTCGCACGAGCTTAACCGGCTTGAGCGGCAAGCCAGCCTGAGTAGGGGCAGCCAGTGCAAGCTGGCGCACGTACATGAGTGCGACCGCACTCTCTTGGAAGACGATCTCGATGGATCGATGAATGACATCGTGCTTGGCCTGCAATGCCGCCTCTGCTCGCTGGAGCTGCTCCACCCGTCGCTGCATCTTCTTTTCCTCGCGCTTGAGCAGCTTCTCTCGTAGTAGCAAGAGCTTGAGCACCTTCACACTGACGCCGTGGACTTCTTCAACGTCGTGGCCAACGTGTTTCTTCTCGAACGCCCACTTCTGCTGTTCGTACAGATACTGGGCGTGGTCACAGCGAACTTGCTCCTTGACGTCCTGGAGCTGCGCTTCCAGGAGTTCGATTCGCTGTTGGTACAAATGTAGATCACTCGAGGCGGCGCTGCTCGCAAACGAATCGCGCCGGTAGATTGATGAGGTCGGAGACGACTCGGTACACGGTCTACTCGACTGCGTGGGCACAGGCACTCGTGCTGCGTCTTCCAGCAGCATCCCCACCTGGTCTCGTGCCTGCATCGTGGCTTGCAGTTGCTCTTCGTACATCATCTCCCACTGTAGTTCCCGCAGCTCGGCTTGCTTTAACTGGGCCAAGAGTGACAGAATGTGTCGCTCTTGATCCTTGCACGTGGATTCCACCGACGAAATGGCATGACCACGCGTCTGTTCGGCTGCGTCTCGAGCCACAAACTGTGCATACATGTCTTCAGCCTGCATCTGCGCACACTCGGCACTCGCCATCAAGTGCAGCACGCGGTCGTTTTGCTCGTGTAGTTGATGAGTGAGTGCGGTGACTTGTTGGTCATGATGCTCTGTACGAGTGATGTGCAGTTAGCGATATCTACCTACCCACAGCAAGTGCAGACCATCACACTCACCTCGTTCAGCGTCGTGTGTGCGTCGTAGCTGCTCCATTTCCGCCATCGTTTGCTGCTTTACCGCCTTCAGCTCAGTGTCCAAGTCGCTGTTTGCGATCGCCATTGAATCTCGCCACGCTTGAAGCCGGAACATCCATTCCTCCACTGCCTTGTCAACAGTACTGACAGTAACCATAAACCGCGCAGCGCTTGCCGTCTCCTGTGGGAATCTATGTGTCTCGCCAGTCGTCTCGTCCACAAAGGAGTGTAGTTTCAACAAGACCTGGCCGATCTCGTCTTGCACGGCTCGATTCGAGCGTGCCTGTGCTTCAACTTGCTCCTGGAGAACCGTCAGTGCCTTGCGTTCTTCTTCTTCCAATCCACGCCTGGGTTTCTCAACATCACTGTGTACACCGTGGTGGAGCTTGATCAATCGACTCGGCGTTGCCTCGACTTCATGGCATCCACTGGATTGAATGAGCTCTTCTTCTTCTTCTGCTGCATTCAAACTCACGCCGACGCGAGGGCAAAACGCCAACGTTTGGCCCTGCGCCAGATCACTGGTACCCGTTTCGATCGTTCGTGTTGGTGCCTGCCGCACTGGTGATGCGTGTAGGTCAGTTAGAGACAGCGTGGACCCCTTCACCGACGTCTGACTCGCGTCCAGCGTGTACCGTCGAAGCGGTTGGTGGGTAAAGCGGCTCATCTTCGCATCAGTTCGACTGGATGCCAGCGCTTTTGCTGTCGGCGCCGACTGGAGATTGAGTGTTGGTGTGTTCTCCTGATCGTCGTCGCCTTCATCGTCTGAGGACGAGAGCTCCGAGAGCAGCGAGAGGCTCGTCGCTGATGAGGCGTGCATGGAGCGCCGCTGGCGCACGCTCTGGATGGCTTCCTGAAGCTGGTCTGCAGCGCGCTGGAGCTGGACTGAGGTGAACGTCTCGCGCCGCCGCGGGGCATTGGTCAAGGTTTCCGCGTTCTCCATTTTCGAGTTTCGAGTTGGCGCGCGGATTTGCTGGGGGCAAGAAGGTATATGATTGGCTTATATTTGGAATAAAGTTCCTTGGATTGGTCAAAATACGATGCTGTAATTTTACAGTATATCTTACGGTAGGGGAAAGGTCACGACAAACCTAACCTGAAATTTGGGTTTTGTGGGACGATTTTACGCAAGAAAAAAACAACAGGGTGGGTTCAGCTAGGTTGTCGCAAAACAAGGTGTGTTCAGATCCTGATATGATCAACAACGCGACAGTTGAACTCCTCCCAAGTCTGAACGATGGCGATGGAGTCGGAGCTCCTCGAGCGCGTCGAGCGCTGGGCCAAGGAAACCCCGACAAAGGTGCGTGTGCATCTCACACAGACTACGCGCGGTATTGTTTCTCGTTGAACATACGTGTCATGTTTGTTCTCTCTTATTCCCGTTGAGACTAACGATGCCATCTCTTGCTGCTGACAGTCGATTCTCACTTTCGTCGATGATAAAGGCACTACGGTGGCCTCTGTAACATGCGCGGTACGATAGATATAACGGTGCTACGTGAGCACCATCGTTGGTGCTCACATTGCGTCGGATTTGCCGCAGGAACTCCACCGTAAAATGCACAACCTCGCCGCGCTGCTGCTGGCACCACCGAACCAGCACGCCAAAGGGTACGTGTCTTGGTCACAGAGAGGTTGACCATTTATTTTTCTTTCTCTTTTTTTTATTGAGTCTGTTCTCTCTTTTGCGTGTTTTCTTTTTTTGTGTGAATCTGGATTGTATGTATGTAGACTGGGACTCAAGGCGGGCGACCGCGTGCTGCTGGTGTATCCTCCAGGACTCGACTTTATCATCGCATTCCTCGCGTGTTTGCGTGCTGGTGTCGTCGCCGTGCCCGTCTACCCACCAGGTAAGGGCATGGTTACGAGATGGCTTTGGGAAACTCGAGGAAGCTGACAACTGTGCTTTTTTCTTTTTCTCTTTTTTTTGTTTCCCCCTAGATCCGCGCAAAATGAAAAAAGATATCAATATGTTCGCCGCGGTCGTGCAGTCGTGCCAGGCCCAGGTCGCTCTCACTTGTTCGGTGTACTACAACGTGAAAAAGATCAGCGACCTCAAGCAGAAGCTCACGTTCTCGGCCCAACTGCCCTGGCCAGAGCACCTCCAGTGGATCGTGACGGAAGATCTCGTGGAGATGAAGGGCCTCGGTCCAACCGAAAAGAATCTCTGGCTCCAGCCACGCGATGCGCCACACGCCAGCGACCTCGCGTTTCTACAGTATACGTCTGGCTCGACCTCGACGCCCAAGGGCGTGATGCTGACCCACGGCAATCTGAACCACAACCTTCGTACCATCAGCTCGGCGTTGCTGGCCAGTCGCGAGACGGTCGTGGTGTCCTGGCTGCCACAGTACCATGACATGGGGCTCATCGGCGCGTACCTGGGCACCATCTTCAACGGAGGCACTGGTGTCTACCTGTCGCCGTTCAGCTTCATCAAAGACCCGATGCTGTGGCTGCGTTTGATCTCCAAGTACCGAGCCACGCACTTGCAGGCGCCCAACTTTGCGTACGCGTTGTGTGCTCGCAAGGCGGACCAGCCCAACGAGCAGCTCGACTTGTCGTGTGTGCGCCATATGATCAACGGCGCAGAACCGATCCAGGGCGAGGTCATGGACAAGTTTTACAAGGCGTTTACGCGGTACGGCCTGCCTCCGGACGTGATCAAGCCGACCTACGGCCTCGCCGAGCACACCGTGTACGTGTGTGGTGGTGGCCAGCAGCGCGTGTGGGTCGACAAGGTCGCACTCGAGCATGGCAACCACTTTCGCATCGTGCAGGCAAGCGACGCGCATGCCAAAGAGATGATCGGCTGTGGTGTGCCGTCATTCAAGGACCATGGGGTCGACCTACGCATCGTGGACGCCGACACGCAGCGCGAGCAGCCTGAGGGCCACGTCGGCGAGATCTGGATCGCCAGTGCGTCCAAGGCCGTCGGGTACTACGGTGCAGACATGCAGACGCTGTCACAAGAGGCCTTCCATGCTCAGATCAAACATGATGATGGAAGCGAGGAGAGCGACGTCGTCGCGGCACCGGCCAAGGAGTATCTGCGCACGGGCGACTTTGGCGTGATCTACCAGCACGAGCTGTTTATCTGTGGACGCATGAAAGACCTGGTGATCATCCGCGGACGCAACCACTACCCACAGGACATTGAGGCCACAGCGGAGGCGCACCACGAGTTGCGTCCTGGCTGCTCAGCGGCGTTTTCGTTCAACGACGGTTGTGGCGATGGAGACGCGGAGAAGCTGGCACTCGTGGCCGAGCTGCGCGACTCAGAGATCAAGCACAAGGCGAGTCTGTGTGGCAAGATCCGTGCTGCGGTCGCCAAGGAGCACGGCGTCAAAGTGACGCTGGTGATGCTGCTCAAGCCCCGTTCGATCCCCAAGACCACGAGCGGCAAGATCTCGCGGTCGCGAGCCAAGCGTGCCTGGGAAGACAAGACGCTCGAGGTGCTGTATCGCAACGAAGACATCATCGGCGACATCCCGGATGGCAGTGAGGATGCTGAGGACCAACCCAGTGGAACCACTGGCGTCCCAGACATGGAGATGGATCGACGCGTCGTGCCTGACGTCAAGGACGCGGCGTCACGGCGAGGTGACAAGGTCTCGTCGATCGTGACGGATGAACCGCCCGAGCGTGTGTTTGACTTTTTGGTCACGGAGCTGGCGCAGTTGCTGGGAGTGGAGAAGAAGGCGATGGTACCTAGTGTGCCACTGCAGGAGCTGGGCATGGACTCGATTGCGCTCACGCAGTTGCAGGGCATCATCACGCAAAAGTACCACGTCCACGTACCGGAAGACGTGCTGTACAACGAGCACACGACGCTCGCAGTGCTCCACGCGACGCTGTGTGGTGACAAGAGCGTGTCGGCAGCCAGCAGCTCCGGTGACCCGAATGCGAGGCTGGTGGGCGGCACACGACCTGGTGAGATCGGCCACGCGCGCCAGCGGAAAGAGCAGAAGCTCGTGTGCGGCTGCATCGCGTGCTAGAGGACCGTGGGCTGTTAACAAACTAAGCGAACGACGTGCACTTTATACTGGGGGTTTGATCGGGTGGTGGTGATAATACTGGTGATCAAGCGGACGCGGCGAGGGGCTTCTGTACCCACACGCCCGTCTTGGTAGGTACCTCGGTCGGGTAGTAGAGCTCGGCCAGCGGCAGCCTGAGAATCTTCTTGTACTGTAGTCAGTGTGCATTGTTATGAGTCAGCCCTCGGTATTAATACTAGGAGATCACTACTAAATCTACAGTAGTAGATAGTAGTACTCAGGGACACGTACCGCTAGTGTGCCGTAGACCATGAGCACAAAGCCCGCGAGTTCGACCCTGAGCACAGACAGATAACGGTGAGAGGAGAATGCCACAAAGACACGAGGGTGTCTCACGCACCAGCTCATCGAGGTCCACTCCTCGCCCGGTGAGTTGGCGCCGCGCCACTTGACCACGTAGAACACAAACAGACACGCGAGCCAGACGCCCAGTGTACGCAGGACTTCCGCGATGCTGCGCATGACCCCGGACAAGTGTTTGGTGACGTAGTTGGCACTCGGTCCAAGCGCTGCCACCGCCAGAATATTGAGCAAGGAGAGCAGCAGCAGCGCGGGCGAGTGCGCGATCTTGACCAGCGAGTCGCCAAAGTCTTCGTGCCAGATCTTGCCCAGCGCAGACGTGCCTGGCGACGACAGCGTGAGTGCTGGCACCAATCCAGCGTAGAAGAAGAGCCCCCAGAGGCCCTCGATGCCCACGAGCTGCAGCGGCTGCACGTGCATCGTCGTCATGAGGAACTCCTCGGCGACGATCTGCACCGCCGTGATGAGCTGGGCACAAACGATGAGCAGCAGTCCTAGCAGCGCATTGGACGACGACGACGTGGTCGATGCCGCGGCTGTCGTGTCCGACGTGCCCGCCCAGCCGACCAGTGCGACGGCGGCCGCCACCAGTAGGATGCTCGCGTACTGGTAGCCGTCAATGCGCTTGTGGAGCACCTGGGCCGAGACCATGGCGCTGAAGATGACCACCGACCCACGCGCCATTTGGTACACCGAGGACGAGACCCACAGCAGACCGACGTTGGAGATGAGCGTCTGCAGAAGGTCCAGCAGCGACGGCCAGGCGATGTACACGATCGTGCGCATGGGCAGCCGCGGAGGCGGGTCGTCTGCTGCGTCCTCGCCATTGACACTGTCCGTGGTGATGGGCACCAGCCGCGCTGTCTCGTTCAGTGGCTGGCTGATGACTAGGCGCTGTGACGACTGATGGCGCTTGTACTGTGTGAGCAGGTACACGAAGGACAGCGACATGCCGATCTTGGCGAGGAACGCGCTGAACCATGGCTTGTCGAAGGCGCAGAGCGTGGTCAGCTTGGCCGAGTCGGACGGGTCCACGCAGAGCTCCGTGCCTTCCGAGCGCAGTCCGTACTGCATCTTGGAGAGCACGGTGTTCATGGTGCCCGAGAGGATCATCGCGAGCACGTAGAGCAGCCCCATGGCACCGCTCGTGGTCGGTGGCTCCATCGGTGGTTGGTTTGCGCCCTTCGTCGGCCTTCCGTTCTTTCTGTGTCATCAGAATCGGGTGATGTTCGGATTTGATTGGCTGAAATATGTATTAAACTGATTTGATTGGATGAAATCATGGATATGGCTACAAGTACTGGCCAATCACTCAAAGAGATCAGATCTGCAATGACCAACTCCAAGAGATGCAACAACGCGCTCACGCTGCGCTTGGCCTCCATGATACTACGTAGTACTACACTACTACTACCATTTATCCTGCATCGATAGGATAGGCAGCATGGGCCACGCTATTATATACTGAGTAATAGAAACACTCGACACCTCGGTCTCGGCTCATGTTGGAACGATCCATGGTCCAAGGTCCTTGGAACGATCCTCCTATCTGAACTACTTGTGCGAGCCAGTCATGAACGGCGACTTGTACGCAGCGTTGTGGTCGCGAGCCTCAGCGGCGTAGAGCACTGGCAGTGGAATCCAGATGACCTTCTTGTACTGCACATTTCCACAGGAGTCAGGTGCGATGGCCATCTCGAAATGGACACACGATGACTGCGGGACTCACCACCAGCGTGCCGGTCACCATCAGAATGAAGCCAACCAGTTCGATCCTGTCATTGAAATGATGCGAGAGTGTAAGTGGAACTGATGCCTCGTGCACTCTGCGTGTCGGTCGTACCAACTCGCACTGGTCCACGCTTCGCCTGGCGACTCGATGCCGCGCCAGTTGATCACATAGTACACAAAGAGACCCAGCAGCCACACGCCGAGCGTGCGGAGCGTCTATCCAGCAGTACACACGTGTGCGTTGAGCGCATCGACTTTGAACAAGAGCTTGCATGCAAACAACTCACCTCGGTGATGCTTCGCATGACTGCTGACAGGTGCTTGGTCACATAGTTGGCCGTCACGTTGAGCACCGCGACGACAACCACCGTCAAGATACACAGCATGATCTGCGCGGGTGAGTTCCAGATCTTGACCACCGAATCATAGAAATCTTCGTGCCAGATCTTGGAGATCGGCGTCGTACCGGCCGGTGTCATCGTGAGAACCGGGATAAACACGATGTAAAACACGAGCCCCCAGAGCCCTTCAAAGCCGACAAGCACCATCGGACTCACATTCCTCGCCACCATCATGTGCTCTTCCACGACAATTTGCAGTGCCGTAAGCAGCTGCGCCAACACGATCAATGTCAGGCCGAGGATAGCATTCGATGCGCTGCCATCCGCGACGGCAGCGTCATCACTTGGTGATGTACCCGCCCAGCCAACCAACACGACCGAGAGACCAACAATCAGGATGCTGGCGTAGTGGTAGGCGTAGAGATGCTTGCCCATGAACTTGACCGACAGGAACGCGCTGAAGATGATCACAGACCCACGCGCCATTTGGTACACGGACGAGGAGACCCATAGCAAACCAACGTTGGCGATCAGCGTCTGCAGCTGGTCAAGCAGCGACGGCCACGCAATCGCCAGGATCGTATCGAACGACACCTTGGTCTCATCTTCATCATCGGCGCGGGGCAGCAGCGGCGCCGACTCGTGGGAGGCCGTGCGCTTGCTGCGAATGGCGTTGGCTTGGGGCGTGTTGAGATACTTCTTCCCACTCTTGCGCATGTTAAAGAGAGGCGTCTCGAGGTACTTGCGGTGTTGCGCTGCCTTGCGCACATACAGGTAGACGAGGCACACAGCCATCGCGAGCTTGGCGAGCAGCACCGAGAACCAGGGCTTGTCAAAGGGGCAGAGCGTGGTCATCTTGGTCGGATCATTCGGATCCGCGCACAGTTCCGTGCCTTCCGAGCGCACATTGTACTGTGTCTTGGAGATGACAGTGCTGAACGTGCCGGAGACGATCAGCGCGAGCGCGTAGAGCTGCCCGTTGTGGGCATTATTCTCGGCAGCCATCTGCGTGGAGCTGTTGGGTGCGTGTGTGGTGGCAACCGTTGAGGTGCGTGATGATTGGCAAAAATCACGTTGCTGATGGATACGGATACCGGTTTGATACCGGTATCTTTGTTTATGTGACTGATTTGCACCCTTCCTGCAAATGGATCATTTTCTCAGTCGCGACCTGCTCAACATTCGCTGCAGACCATGGGGAACTGTCTTGGTTGCTTCAGCGGCGGCGACGCAGCGCAGAAGCTCACGGCATCAGAGGACTCGTTCGTTGAAGTGCTCTTCTTCCCTGACCCCAAGTTCCCATGCAAGGCGGCGCTTGAAGACCGCCCGTGCACCCGCAAGGCCTGCAAGTTTAGCCACGAAGAGACCAGTTTGCTCAAGGTGCTCAAGTATCTGCGATCGGCCAAGCGCTCGATGGATATCTGTGTCTTTACAATCACCTGTGATGAGGTGCGCACCCGAATGGTGGCTGTCTGATGGATGATGATCTCAAATGAATATGCGCCTGTCACAGATCGCGAATGAGGTGCTGGCGGCGCATGCACGAGGCGTCAAAGTGCGAGTGATTACAGACGATGGACAGTCTGCTGGGCTCGGCAGCGATATCCAGAAGTTTGTGGACGCTGTACGTCACGCTCCGAGCGGACGTACTGAGGAAGCGAGACTGATGTCTATGGTTTTTGTGGACACGATAGGGTATCAAGGTCCGAGACGACAACGCTCGCACCTACATGCACCACAAGGTACGTCGTGTCACAATGGATGCGTCTGATGCCAGAAGCTGACAGATGCTTGAATAGTTTTGCATCATCGACAACCACTTGCTGCTGAATGGATCATTCAACTGGAGTCGGCAGGCTGTCATCGGCAACGCTGAGAACCTCGTGATCCACGCCGGTGGTCCTATTCTACGTACGTCTTGTGCACCTGTGCACAGTAGTTATGACAGCCGTAGCTCATTTGTGTGCCTGATTGCAGCGCGCTTCTGCGACTATTACGAGGAGCTCTGGAAGAAGTACGCCGCCAACCAGCGATGAGTGTAGACTTCTCACACGTCGCAGATTCAGTTCTGCTTCCTTTTCAGCCAATCAACGAATTAGAATGTAAATATCAACCAATCATGGGACTTGATGAGCTGCCCGACTTGATTGGTTTCGCAACTTCGACCTATCGTCGAAAATGAGCATGTTGCTGCGCAACTTGCGCGCACCATCGCGCGCCACGACGGCGTTCCATGCATCACGCCCCTGGTACGCCACGACCCCTGCGCTCTTCTCGACCGATGCTGCGTCTGTGCAAGACGATGCACTGCTCGGCAAGCTCGAGCGACTCCACGTGACCCCGCGCCGCGAACGCTTTCGCGTTGCGCTCGTCGGTCGCACCAACGTGGGCAAGTCCACCCTGTTCAACCGCCTGACCAAGTCGCGTACGGCCATCGTCCACAATGTTCCAGGCACGACGCGTGACCGTCGCTACGCTCCAGTGAGTCTCAGTCGAAGCCATGAACATAGCATTCAACTACTGACGATTGGTCTTCCTATCGACAGGCCCAGCTCGCCGGACTTGAATTCGACGTCATTGACACTGGTGGATTGGAAGATGCGCCTAGCGGATCGTACGTTGTGCAGAATCAGGAGCTACTGTGGATGGTGACGATGACTCACGCGCTGGTGCGCTGACCAGGTTGGAAGTCGGTATGCTGGAGCAGACGCGGCTGGCGGTGCACGAGGCCGACCTGGTGTTCTTCCTGATCGACGGTCGTCAGGGCGTGACGCCTATTGACTCGCACTTTGCGCGGTGGCTGCGTCGTGAGAACCCAAGCGCGCCAGTGCATCTAGTGGCCAACAAACTGGAAGGCGATGCCTCTCGGTGGCAGAGCGAACTGAGCGACTGCTACCAGCTAGGTCTGGGCCAGGCCATCCCGCTCTCCGCTGAGCACGGGGAAGGCACGACAGATCTGCTGGACGTGATCATCCCATTGTACGACACCCACGAGAAGCAGCAGGATGAACTCGAAGTGGCCATGAAGGCTGAGGCGGCTGAGAAAGGCGTCGCCGTTGACGAGGGAGATGAAGACGTGAGGGAATCCACAAGTACACACACAGAGTCATCCCTACACTGCAACTGATCGACCATGTCTGTAGAAACGTACCATCAAGCTCGCGATCGTTGGCCGTCCCAACGTCGGCAAGGTGAGGACCAGTCAACACTCAATCTCCTCTTCCTTATTGCAGCAACACTCACACCACCACGACTGCTTCACCACAGTCTACCCTGTTGAACCGTATCGTGCGCAGCGACCGCGTGCTCACTGGCCCAGAGTAAGTCGTCCACTCTGTATGGATCTAACTACTATTACATCAAGGACTAATGTGAGGTACTCGCAGACCTGGTGTCACGCGCGACTCGGTCGAAGTGCCGTGGCGGTTCTGTGGCCGCGACATCAAGCTCGTGGACACAGCAGGCATCCGCAAGTACAGCAAGCGTGACCTGGATAACCAGATCGAGAACCTGTCCGTGCGCGACGCGTTCAAGGCCGTGGACCAGGCCCAGGTCGTGATCGTGGTCGTGGATATGAGCGAGAAGCAGCTCATCCACATGGACCTGACCATCGCTGCGCGCGTGGTCGAGGAAGGCCGTGCACTGATCATCGCCGCCAACAAGAGCGACCTGGCACGCAGCGTCGACCTAGAGCTCCAACGCATCCAGGACGAACTGCAGGATTCGCTCGCCCAGGTCAAGGGCGTGCCTGTCGTGCCCATCTCGGCACTCGACGGCAAGGGCATCCGCAAGCTGCTGCCCGAAGTAATGAAGGCGTACGAACGCTGGGACTCGCGTGTGCCCACGGGTCGATTGAACCGCTGGCTCGAGGCTATGGCCCGCCACCACCCGCCACCGACCGTCAAGGGCAAGTCGCTCAACGTCAAGTACATCACGCAGGTCAAGACCCGTCCACCGACGTTTGCCATGTTTGTGAATAAGCCCAACGACGTGCCAGCGGCGTACCAACGGTGAGTGGCGTCCTGGGGTCTTTTTTTGTTTTTGGTGATTCTGACATGGTATGTCCTAGGTTCTTGTTGACGCAATTGCGAGAGGAGTTCGACATGGTGGGCGTGCCCGTGCGGCTGCTGCTGCGAGGCAACGCGAACGACAACCCGTTCGAGAAACGAAAGAATTTCCAGAAGCGCACTAGCCGATTTGCTGGCGGTAAGCCGCGCAACGACAACAAGAAGAAGTGATAGAGTCTCAGTTCACAAAAAAACAAGAACAAGAACAAGAAAAAAGATGATCATGAACACGGTTATCAATTTCATGGTGGTCTATAGCCTGCATTTCTACTCCTCTATCGACAGGCAATCGACCTTGGTATCCGCAACTTTCAGATCGGGAAAAAAAAGAAAACTTGGTGCTGACACAGGAAAAAAAGGGATCGCCGCCGTCGTTTATGCCAAGTGCGGGAAGCACTGTGCGATGGTGAGGCCCTTGCTCGAGTGCTTGCTCTCGAAGTGGTCGTTGAGCGCCGTCACCTATACCAAGATCAAGTCACACAGGTCAGTACCCATGCTCTGGATGAACAGCAACCAACGAAGAAAACAACAACGCACCGAAGCCGTGACCATGAACGTGGTCATGCAGATTTTGCACTTGATCGCCTCCTTGTCGGCCGCCATCTTGCCCTTGTTGGCTTCATGGCTCTTCGACTTGGCATCCTTGGCCTTTTTCGCGTTGTTGCGATCGCGCTTGGTCGCAGACTTGGCTCCGTTGCCGCCTCCCATTCTGATCAAGTGTTGCTGGTCCGTGGGGTTTCTTGACAACTGACTAAGTGTTTGTTGGGTGGAGAATGGGTCGAGTCAGTGTCGGTCGCACGAAGGTGACTCGAAACATCTGATGCCATTCATGTGATTGGCTAAAAATAATAACTCTCGATAATGTGACGTGAAGGTGCATCGATATCAGAACGAAACGTCGCGAAACCAATGGTCCTATACATCGAAATGATGAACAAAGTGATCCCGATCCGACGTCGATATTGCGTCTGCGGACGGCCATGCGGTGGAGATTCCGCGGCAACCAGCACCAAGTCAGAAAGCACCATTCATGGCGCATCGGATGAGACGACGTTCAGTGCACCCGGTGCAGCACCGGCAGAGAAATCCGCTCCGCAAAAGCTCCATTCGGAGTCGCCACGCATGACCACGACGTCGCCCAGCGATGCGCTCACGCTGCTTCAGCTCAAAGTACGAGCGCTAGAAAAGTATAAATCCAACTATGAGCTGCTCTGCAGCCAGCTCGCCGAGCTCAACACACAGGTCGGTCTCCAGTTGCAGCGCCACGAAGTCGACGTCTCCACTCTCCACACCTCCGTGCAGACACTGCAGACTGCCAACGCCACACTGCAACAAGACCTCACACAGACCAAAGAAGAGCTCCATACTGTAAAAGCAACGGCGGACAAGGACCGCGAGTACGCCAGTGGTGTACACCGGCAGCTGACACACGTCTCAGAGCTGCTCAAGACCTCTGAAAAGAAAATGAACGAGCAGGAAAAACTCCACCACGAAGAGCTACGCAAGCTCCAGCAAGAGCTACGATCTACACAAGAAGTCCATGCAAAGAACGATCAGATCCGCGAGGCGGTGGAGAGTGAACTCACGTCACTGAAGGCGCAAATGGCCAGGCACGGTGATGATGATAAACTACGACGCAAGTACCGCGCAGAGGCGAAGGCACTGCGACAGGAGATCCAAGACCTATACGATGAGCTTGAGCAGCAGCGATCGAGTACAAGACAGACAAAGAAGCAGCTGAAGCAGACGCGTGATGAGCGTGACGCTGTGGCCAAACAGCTAGCGAGTGTACGGTCGGATGGCACGCACCTGTCTGAAATCATCGACTCGCTTCGTGAAGAGATCACACGTCAGGAGAAAAAAGCACAGCGGTGGAAGCGCTTGCACCAGGACACCGACGTCAGGCTCAGCGAATCAATGAAGGCTGTCGCAGATCTAGAAGCACAGCTTGTTCACGCCCAGGAGACGCTAGTGGCGAAGAACACCAAGTTCGAGCAGCTCCTGTGCTTGTTACGGGAGAAGACGAAGGCGAATGAAGCGATACAATGCGACCTGGACACAGCGCAACACCGCGTCCACACACTGGAGAGTGATCTCGAGTCACACCGCAAGCAGATCGCGGTGTCAGTCAAGCTGGAGGAGGACGACGTGCGTCGGTATCGCCACGAACTCGAGCACATGAAGCACTTGCTATCGCTCAACCACCAGCAATCGTCCCAGTCGTCCAATGACATGCAGGTGCTCAAGCACGAGCTTGGGACGCTACAGCAGTTGCTGAGAAAGTGCCAGTCCACACAGCAGAGGAGAAGGCGACGCAATGCCAGCGAAGATAACGACAGTGAAGAGGAGCGCCAGTGGCGAATGCAGGTGGAAAAAGCGGTGCTTCAGAGTGCGATCAATGGCCAGGTGGATCGAGCACTCGCATCCGCGTCCTAGGATACACCAGCTAAGAATAATTGGAATTGGAATTGAAATTATAATTGGGCTAGGATCACCCACTGCCAGTACTACTCGCTTTCAGAGAGCTGCTACTGCGCGAGTTCTTGAGTACGGCCTCGTATCGCATCTTGAGACGGTCGAATTCCTGGCGCAGGTAGTCGTTCTCTTCCTGTAGGTCCTGAATCTCCTGCTGCGCATCTGTGGAGTGCTCAACCTGGTTCTTCAGTGCATTGATCTCCTGTTCCTTGGCTGCCAACGTCCTCCGTATCGCATCCACTGCTCCTGACTCACTTGGTGGAGGCACAGGAACGTACTGCTCCGTGCCTATTGGTGGCATCGCCTTGCCATTGACGCCAGGTCGCTATCCCGAATCGTGAGTACAGAGTCAGAATCCTAGTTGAGAGGCAGTGGGATTCAGAGACGTACTGGGATGCGAGATGGAGCGACTCCACCTTCGCTCTGGTTCAATGACCGTAGCTGTCGCTCTTTGTCCTCCACTTGTGCCTGGAGCGATTTGACCAACTCTTTTAGCCTCTCCTTCTCTGCCTGTGACCATACAAACTTCCATGTCAGCGCTATGGCTCCCAAGGTGCTCTAGCAACGTCCTCACCGCTTGGGCCCGGAACTGGGCGGCCTCCGTGATCGCTACCATAGGTGTACTCGTGCTCTGTCGCTTGTATTCATTCACCTGCGCACGCAGGCGTTCCAGCTCAAGGCGGTCGTCCTTGGGCAGCACGGTCTCCGCTGTACGCGCTCGCTTGCTCTCCTCCATCTTGCTCTTCCAGATCTCAAGCTGCTTCTGCAGTGCATCGACCAGTGCGTCGTCATTGCGAGACTTGCCCACCAACAACTGGAGCTTGGCCTTGTGGTCCTGGCGCTCCTTCTCCAGCGTCTGCGCTCGTGACTTGGCGCCTTCCAGTCGCTTCGTCAGCTGCTGCACACGCTCGAAGAGGTCGTCGCGCTCCGCCGTAAGCTTGTCGTTCAAGCGCTGGCGCTGGGCCTGCTGAGCCACGATCTCTTGCTGTGCACGCGTGTCTACATCGTGGCGCTCAAGGCCAGTGGAGGACCCGCCACGCTTTGCCTGCAGCTCGGCCTCCAGCTTCTTCACCTTGGCCTTGAGCATCACGATCTGCTGGGCGCGACCGCGTTTGGCACTGTCGTTGTTGCCCGTGGCTTCAATCAGCTCCTCGATGTTGACGTTCTCACCGACCTCACGCACCAGCACGCGCTGGGTCTTTTTCAAATCGGCTACCAGTTTGTCATGCTTGATCCTCAGGTCGTCGTACTTGCGACGGAGTGTAGCAGACGAGGAAGAGCTAGTGTCCTTGTCCTTGGTGGTTTCAGGTACAGTACTCTCTTCCGTACCTGTGGTGGTCGACCCTGCACTCGCCCTGGCCTGGAAGCGAGCAAGTTTTAGTGTCAGCGTCTCGTTCTCCTTCTCCAGTGCTGCCTTGGCTGCCTCCATCGCCTTGCATTGCTTCACCGCGTCCGTCACGAGCTGCTTGTCGCGCTGGAGTGCTCTCTTGAGCTGCCTTAGTGTCTTGGCCTGGTGCACGATCTTGGCGTCGCGAATGTCCTACACAAGAGCACTCAGTATCCAGGTACAATCAGTAGATTGCGGTGTCAGGTAGACGTACATGTTCAGCGCCAGCCTTGTCGAGGAGGAGGTCCTGTACGGCGGCAACGTTGAGCCCAGGCACTGGCGCCAATACTTCGAGCTGGATCTGAAGACTAGGACAGACTCATCACTATGGCTTTGTGCAAGGATCTGATCGATGATGAAGCAGCCTACCTCTTGACCTGTGCTTTGAGGTCATGGACCTGAGCGTGGAACGCGGCGTTCGCATTCGTCAGTGACTGGATATCGTCGACTCCATGCCACTGAAAATCCTCCATCGACTGCTGTGGATGCTGTGGATGTCCACTGGTATGTTCTTCCTCGTCGTCTTCGTCATTGGCCTGTCGATATCGGTAGCCGTGCGCTTTCTGTGGCGACGCTGGTGGAGGGTCGTTGCCTTCATCGTCAGAGGACGACGAGCTGCTGTCGTCGTCGTCAAACTGAGGCAGCTCCAGCTTGTCATTGTCGACAGCTCGACGCATGGTCACGTCGATGAGCTTCTTGCCATCCGCCAGTGTCTGCACGCGCGTGCTCTCGACCTCCATGGCTGATGAAGGCAAGGAAGAGCGATGCACGCCCGCGGATGGAGCACGCAGTCGCGAGGTCATTCCCAGTGACTCTATCGTCTGTGATCGAGGTGCTCGAATGCCGGTGGTGACAAGAATAGCATCGGAAAAAGAGCCCTCCCAGAGGCCATGGAATCGATGCTGGACAACCACAACTAATTGACTACCACCGCCAATGCAGCACACACCTCATGTGTACTCGCCGCACTAGAAACTACGCAGTGTATACGACTCCCAATGCGACCGGGAAATGAACATGGAATGAAGGGAGGGGTCAAAGCGAGAAGACGTGTGTTGTATTTAGAGATGGAAGTAACCATGAGCACACATGCAGTGTATGGGTGGATCAGGGGGTCTTTAGCGTCTTGGATGGTGGCGGCGTTGACAGTATTGATGAGATATCTACTACTACTAAGTGAAGTCTATTTAGTTACGTCTAAGCGAACTGAATAGCTGTGCTGTGAACTAACCTTGAGTTCGAGCAATGTATGCACTCTGCCATGTAGCGAAGTCGGCGGGGACGTGTGAGGACAAGTTTTGCCAGATCGACTCCGTGCGGGTGGAGCCGCGGCGATCCATTGCTAGGTTCGCCGCGAAGTCAGCGCCGCGATTGTGATCGCAGTAGTGATGATGCCATTCGCTGACGTCCAGAGTGTCAGCGATGCGACGGGCGCGCTCGTAAGCATGGAGAAGACGCTGATTCCACGGAGGGCGATAGCCCCGTCGTTGAGTGATTATGAGGCGGCTATCGCCGACAACTTCGAGTGGCTGCCACTGGGGGAGAGACGCGGCCGAGAGACCTTCCAGGAGGCCTTCATACTCCGCAGTGTTGTTGGTCGTGGCGGCGTCGGCGTGGTAGACGGCGGCGCTCCACAGTAGTTGGTAATCGAGGGCCTCGTCTGAGGTGCGTATGTCACGGCTCCAGAGCCGCCAGGTCCCGGGTTGCCGCGGGAACCACCATCAAAGAATAGGAGATACCGTGGAGCACCCGTGTCGACCTGGCGCTCCAGTGTCGGACCTCCGCGCGGGGGATCAGTGGCCGCCATGCACATGGTGAGCAGGTCCCGACACAGCTTGACTGTCGGCGTAAGGATCTCGTCGTGCAGATCGTCGAGGAGAGACCGGATGATGGCACGATGGTAGGCCTGGTGGTGTTGAAGAACACGGCGTTGATCCCAAGGGTCGATGTCGTCCAAGCTTCCGACTCGCCAGCGCCAGATGGTCTGCATCGCCGCCAGGGCGTAGCCGCGCCAAACGTCGTTAAGCGTTGTGAATACATCGGCGCTGTCGATTTCGTGGAGAGGAGCACGTAGCACACATGGATGTCGCCATACCGCTCCTGGGATGCGACGGAGCCGGAGCCCGAACGCCGCGTGGATCCACTTGGCCGGCTCGAGCTCGTCAACCGACAGTAGGTCACGCTCCAGCCATCAGTCACCAATAGCTCGCCAGACGGTTTGGGCTGCCTCGCACTCCCATACGACGTGGCGGGTCGCGCCACCGCTCGACCCCAGGTGTGGGCAATGCGGGCACCCACGGCGAGAGTGAAGGTGGTCCCAGCCGTTGAGGCGCAAACTCTTGATCTTGTGGAGCAAGAGGTGTCGTGCGCTGGAACTGTGGGGTAGACGATGAATCGGTCGCCAAGAGAGTGTCGCTAACGCGCGGTGAAGTGGTGCGTGCTCTTTGGCGCTACGGCGCTCGCGACCAGCTACTTCATAGAACCGCGAGCGTGGAGCTGCGTTTTCATCCACCGGACCACTTGACGCAGGATGCTCGTCGAGTCCGACGGCGTCCACAGACCGATCGCGGCTTGGAGCCACAGGTGGTCGGCGAACTGGATGGAGGGATCTGCCAGTCGTGTCCGCGCCACTCGCACCGCGTCTGCCATGCATCGAACGGGACCGCAATCGACGGAGACACTGGGCGTTGGCTCCCATAGAAGTCGGAGGCCGTCGTCGTCACGGTGGAGGCGCCAATGTTGAAGCGAAGGAACGATTGGCTGGAGATCGTCTTGAGGAGAGTGCGGCATGTTGAGCGCCGGGTAGTTGAACACGAGAGCACCGCAGAACGTGCAGAAGGAGGTCGCCTCGCGTCGAGTGAGAGGGTAGGATCGTTGCACGCAGCGGAACTTGACTAGCCCGACGCCCACCCATTCGACTTGGAAAATATCCGCGATGGCGTCGCCTGCACACGAGATGTGACGAAGTGACGACGAGCGAGTCGCATCGCCAGGGAGGAGGACAACGTCGTGGCGGTCGGCGGGTGCGGCAAAGAGCGCACTCGTGTTGAGGGTACCGTGCCGTTGTTGGAGGTCGAGGAGAGCCTGCAGTTCTGTGTGGACGTGGTTATACGAGCACAACAGCCACCCGTGCTCCCACGACTTGACGTCGCTGGAGCCTCGACCACCGCGCTCCATGAGAGATAGATGGGATATCGCCGACGGCCCGTTGATGACGAGTTCCCACATTGACAAAATTAACATGTAGTGGCGCGAAGTCCCCATTGCAGATGAATTGATTCGCAGTGTCGATGACACGCAAGAGTGCAGTAACTCTTTAGTGACGGGCTGAGCGGGTGTCTGGTTAAGATGAAGAAAAAGCAACTTCAACTACGAAAGTACGCGCCACCGACTCATGGTCTGCTACCACATACAAAGTTGAATCAATTTATTGGTTCAAGGTATGAACTTCAGTAATTGGAGCCGAAATGAGGCTACATCACCCCGTGATCAGCCGGTAGTCAGTGTCCACGGCACCCGCCCAGCAGCTCCACGCATGTAACGCTCTGTACGACCCCTCTCGTGAATCAAGCGCAGCAATCGAAGCTCACAGCTCGCCGCAAAGGCAAATATACTTGACACCGTGAAGGCATCCAGCTCGACCGCGCTGAGCAGTGCCAGTTTGCATCGCAGCGGCATCGCAGCGTTGTCTCGTCGACGCACGGGTAGTGGCTCGCGGTGGAACGGACCCAGCACCTCGCGCACGGCAGCCACAGCGCCACTGGTAGATGGTACGGCAGTGCCAGCCTCCACAGGATCGACCACGATGAGCTCCAGAAACTGCAACCACTTGTTCGCGTGCAATGCACGCTGGATCGAAGCCAGGTACGGTCGCTAGTCTTGAGCGACGCCGACATCGTCTGTGTAAAGCACGCGAAGCTCTTGTAGCGTTTGGGCGGCAGCCGACTCGGTATCGGCGAGCTCGTCGAAGAACGGGGCAAAGCCTGGACCACCAGAGTCCACGGAGAGCACACGCAGTCGACCACAGCGTCCACTGCGGTAGCCGTTGAGCACCACGTCCAGCGTCATGAGCTGCGTGTGGGCGAGTCGCAGGCATTCTAGGAGTGGGAATGCGTTGATCAATGGCAGCATCGTCGAATGGTTGGATGGGCGACCAGTCGAGATCCAGCACACGCAGCGAGCGTGGCACCAGCGCCTGCACGATGCCGATGAGATCGAGCAGGCGCTCGGCCTCGTACACCATTGTGTTGAAGCGCAGCACCTCCAGTGATCCAGGCATCACGTGCTTCTGGGCTGTGGTGCTGCCACCAGTCTTGGGACCTGGGTCGGCCGTCTCATCCTCCCTGTCAGCTCCTGGTGGTGGATGCTGTACATTCAGGAGCTTGATGCGACCGCTCGGTGCAATGATTACGCCATTGAAACCGCGCTCCGTGGTCACGACTAGCATCACGACAGTGCAGCCATTGACGACCTCAATGCCTTCGTCCTGCAGCATCGGGATTTTGTTTTGCTTGATAATGGAGTCTATTGAGTTACATCGCGTTGTGAACTACTATAGCCATGGGGGGCTAATTACACTAGCTTACCGCTGGCATGCACTTGCTCAGCATCGGGATGAGAGTATCCCCAGGAGGTCCAGTTGGAGGAAAGCGTGGTCGATCGGCGTGGAACGAGGCCCATTGCTGTGGATGACGACGCTGGATGTCGCGAAGGTCGAGCAAGAGGTGACGTATTGGTGGCGGCTCCTGGCACTCGAGTGTGAGTGCCTTGACCTGTAGTCCTGCCCACAGGTCACGCATCAGCACACCAAAGAGCGCGAGGTGGTGCGAGTCAGCCGATGGAAGAATGTAGGTTTGTACTCGGAGACTTGCAGACCGAAGGCAAATTTCAAAGTGATCTCCATTTTTATCAATACTGAGTGTCTGTGTTGTCTCAGGGAAAAACACTCATGGGGAAGAAAACCTGAGTTGACCGTGGCGGGGGATGGTCTGAGCCGCAGTTCTATTCGAACCTGGGCAATCACCGCGCCAGTGGTGATGGGCTGAGGCCCCGGTGCTGGGACCGATTGCCAAGATCGTGGAGACGGTGCAGCGACGCGGGGCCGCTCACTAACACTTCCCCCACAAGCGCTCGACGCGGCATCACTTCGACCTAGTCACTTGGATGCCGCACAGGCGACGCTTGTTCTCGAGCTCGGCGCTGCCCAGTGACTTGGTCATGAGATCGGCGGGGTTCTCCCTGGTGCACACGTACTCGAGGGCCATGGAACCGGTCTTCCACGCGTCCTTGTGTGATAGAGTGCATGAAATCAGCGAGCACTGACGACGTTGGTGGGCTTCAGCATGAAATCGACTCGAGTTTGGTGATGGTGACAGCGCAGTCGAGTGCAAGAAAAGTGTGAGCCATGGCAGCATCCGTGTCAACGAGGATGTCCGG
>JAADXF010000284.1:0-24521 GCA_023337575.1 Pythium chondricola | reverse complement strand
TGCCGGCACATAAAAAATCGATATTCCAAATATCTTGCATTTTGTATCCATCAATAAATTTCCCCTTGTCCCTCCCGTCACGAGTCACTTGCACCCTCATGAACACCCACCCTCAATCGCCAGAGACTTGCAGCGGCGGCGAGTGCGACGGTGATGGCGATGGAGCCAAGGCATTTCCGAATTCTCCCCCCTCCTCCAACTTCAACCAACAAATACACCTCCATGGGCAACGGTGAGAGTCGCATCCCTGAAGACGAGCTCCCTGGCAGCGTCAAGCACCAGACGCGGCTCCAGTACCGCTCCACATGGCGCGTTGACTCGGCCAACCGCCTTTTCGGCGCGTGCTACAACGGCAACACCGTGGTGATCATCGACCCGGGCCGCAGCCTCGTCAAGCCGTACATCCGCGTGCCTGAAGGCACCTACGCACTCGTGCAGAACCAAGGACGCGACGTCAACTGGCACGGACCGAATGGCAAGACGTCGGCCGTGTGGCCTGCCGGTTTCCACTGGGCCTCGCCTTTCACCAAGGTGGCGCACCTCGTGACCAAGCAGTACATCGTTTTCGATACACCTGTCAAGGGCTGCAAGACCGCCGACGACGTCACGGTCGCGATCGACATGTGTCTCGTGCTGCGCATCATGGGCGACGAAACCAAGGGCGAAGACCCAGAGCTCGTGCGTCGCTTCGTGTACGAACTGGGTCCCAATGGACTAGAGGTTCAGCTGCGCGCGGCGCAGGACGAAGCCGTGCGTGCACTGGCTCGAAGCGTCATGCACACGGAGGTCTACCAGCTCCGTGACGGCACGATGAAGGAGCGATTCAACACTGGCGCGCTCAACTTCCGCACCAACCTTCCCGAGCAGTCGCAAACGGACGAACCGACGACGCCCAAGAAGCTTGGGGACAGTACCGACGGAGTGGGCACGCCCCCTATCCAGCCAGAGGCCAAGGTAATGTACTGCGTGACCGAAGACATCAAGCGCAACCTGAACCGCCAGTTCAATGCGTACGGCGTCGAGATCACCAGTGTCGCGATCACGGACGTCAAGCTGCCCGACACGTTCCAGGAGCAGATGCAGAGCCGTACGACCCACTTGAGTGCCATCAAGGAGCAAAACATGAAGCAAATGAGCGACATGCAGATGCTGCAGTACAAGGAAGAGATCGACATGACCAAGCTCAAGCGCCGCATGATGCTCATGGAAGAGGAGCAGACCGGCAAGGCCAAGTGCGCCGAGATCCAGAAGGAGATCGATCTCATCAACGCGGACGCCAAGCTCGTGCAGGAGCAAATCGCGCAAGAAACGCGCGTGCGTGTAAACAACGTCAACGTCGACGCCAACCTCAAGATCTCGCATATTCGTGCGGACACGGAGCGTATTGCGACGGAGATCAGCGCGCACTGCGACGCTGAAATTGAACTGCTCAAGGCCGAGAAGGACGCGATGACGATGCAGCTCACGGCGATGGTCGACGAGCTGCGCGTTGGTGGTGAAGCCAAGGCTGCCGAGATCATCGCGCGCGCCGAAGGCACCGCGGCGAAGAAGCTCGAGAAGATGCGCCAGCACGAGCTCAACATGAAGCGTGTCGAGGTGCTCGGGTCCCTGTCGAAGAACAAGCAAGTCGTGGTCTCGGGCGAGACGTCTGGCAGTCTTCTAGCCGATATGCTCGTGTCGAACCGCCAGCAGAGTGTGCTTGTCAACGTCGACGGTCTCAGCAAGAAGGACTCTGGCTTCAGTCTCATGAAGTCGTAAGGCGACCACGAGATCATCTCGACTCGCCACGTCCTAAGACGCCGCACCAGCAACGACACACGTTCGTACATCTGCAAACGAACGCCTCTGCTCGAGTGGAAAACAGAGAGCGTGCAGCGACAACAGCCCAACCGATGTATATCCCATCATGTCGACGAACAGTACTACACCACGAGACGCACAGAGCAAGAGCAGTCGCTGAGCTCTACTACTACCTCATCGACAACTCCCCAAGCAGGATACTCGTACCCTTTTCAATGCATCATCCCAGTAATACCACAAAACCTTCTTCGCATTCGTTCCACCTCTAGGCGTTTCTCGAGCTGGTGATCCCACACGAATCCACACTTCAACTCGCCAGTGGCATCTTCGTCACCACCTGCGTCTTCATCACCGGCAGTCTGATCTGACTGCCTCTGAACAGATAGAGTCAGCCTGCATCCAGCCTGCAGATTACTACTTGGTAGCCGCCGCGTTCGTCTGCTGCTTGGGCTTGTGCTTGAAGCGCAGGTACGCGTGGTCATCACCCGTGCGGTCGCGCACACACCGGTCCAAGCGAGGGATGTGCAACGCGAGCACGTCGTCCAAGTAGCTCTTGTCGGCAAGTTGGAACGGTTCAAACTGGTCGATCGGCGACGCACGCAGCGCCAGTTCGAGCCCAGGACGCACGACTTTCCACTGCGCGGCGATCTCGTTGTGGGTGCGATCCGACTTGACCAGGTACTTGGCGTACACACGCTCGTAGGTGGCAGGCAGCCACTCGAGGATCTGCTCGCGTTTTCCCTCGAGTCGCAGGATGCTGGTCTTCCAGATCGTAAAGTTGCCCACCAGTGATGAAATGAGGAGTTTGAACAGTGTCGTGTACCGGAAAGGAGACTGCGACTTGGTGACTTGCTTGGCCCAGTTCTGCTGCCAAGCTCCCTTGGATCCAGCAGTGCGAGGTGAGGCTGAGGCAGTCGTCGGAGGTGTCGGCTTGGCAGTAGGAGAAATCGATGCCGACGCTGATCCAGCAGCAGGCGCGGCCACTGCTGGTGTCGTAGTCGGCGATGGCGTCGGAGTGGGTGGGCCTGCGAGTGATTCCACCGTGACCACTTGCATGGACGAGCGTCCGACCGTCCGAATGAGGTAGAATGCGACGATGCCAACACTAGCGGCGACGCCAGCGATCTGCACTCGCTTCCAAAAGGTCTCAGCGTCCTTGTACTCCTTCTTGCACGCCTCCACGAGGGTCACGTGCATGTTGAGTCGCGACGCTGTCGACTTGAGCAGGTTGAGGATATTGTCGGTCGCTCGATCAGGCGCGCGCTCCACTTCACGGATGACTTCACCTCGTGTACCATCGAACTCGTGTTCGAGCATGCGCTGGACATTGTGTGCCTTCTGCTGCTGGGCGCGGTCTGCACCCCCGGTCTCGTTTCCTGCTGATGGCTTGATCGCCTTCTTCTTGTCGTTGCTGGATGCAGTACTAGTGCTGTCACTGTTCTCGTGTGGCACGTACATGGTGTAAATGTAGGGCAGGTCCTTGCGTGGGATGACCTTACTCAGGTTCCAGCACAGTGCGCCATACGCACGTGCAAAGTCGTGCACGGATCGAAAGTCATCCACCTTGTTCAGGATCAGGTGCACCTTGTTGGTCATCTCCCTCAGCGACGAGGTCAAGACATCCAGCGTCTCAAACGTCGTGCCTGGTTTGTCTGGATCAAACATGACCAGGATCACATCTGCGCGGTCCGCGAACCATTGCACCGCCTGCTTAAAGTCGTAGCCTCGGTCCGTGTCTGTACGCTCAGCAGACGCGCCGGGTGGGTCGATCATGCCGGGCGAGTCCACGATCATCAAGCCGCCTTGGTCCAGAAGAGGACTGTTGGCGACGACCTTGAGCTCGACTTGCGATACAAACTGGCGACCAAAGAGCCGCTGGACGTCGCCAAAGCCGTACTTGGCGTGGCGCACGAGTGCCGGGCCGTCTAGTCGCTCCTCGCGGTTGCCGCCGACGAGTACCGTGAAGGTGCAGTCAGTTGGAGCGCGACCGGTCTTCTGAACCTCTTGCTGGAGCATGTAGTTGATGAACGTGCTCTTGCCCGAGGAGTGATTGCCCAGCACAAGCACCATGGGCACATTGACGGTGTCAAAGGACGGGAACTTGGCCTGCAGACGGAGCCTGTGCATAGTATTTACAGTGAGTGTTGCGTGGGACTTGCGCATGGCGATATACTACTACTACTATTAATACTGGAGCATACTTCTCGAGACGTTCGTAGATTGCCGTGACTTCAGACTGGATCATGCGGTTGACCTCTCCAGACACGACGACGTCGGACGAGATGCCATCTTCAACGGCGCTCGTGGTCTCCGTGGACGCCATCTTCGTGCTGGACTCGAAATGAAGAGGATCCTCGTTGATGAGCTCTTCGTGTTTTTGCTCGTGAAGGTTTGGTCACTATAATACCGCGTGTGCTCTTTTAGAGCGTATGTCATTCTAAAGAAGCTGTCACTAAAGACAGTCCACAATCTTGAGTGGTGGCTGTAGCCAATCTCATTGTCCATTGCCTGGTGCCCAATCAACCAAAGCAGGCTATCGAAGCGGTGTCAATTGTACGAGCGCGGCAACTCCCTGCCACCTACACAACATAGACACATAGTGCACCATGGTGAAGCGGAAGGCTCTGACGGCCAAGGTGAGCGCCAAGAACAAGGCGCAGCAGCAACAGAAGAAGAAGAAGCTGCTTGGCGAGGACGCGTTCGATTGGTCCGGTAGCAAGAACAAGAAGAGCACTGTCGCCTCCAAGGATGAGATCGAGTCGGACAGCGACGCCGAGCGTGGAGGCAGCGACGATGAAGACAGTGCGGCCGGAAGCACCAGTGGTGACGACGAAGAGGACGAGCGCGAGGCCTGTGAGACTGCGCAGGAGAAGCGCATGCGCCTCGCCAAGGAGTACCTGACCAAGATCACCGACCAGGCGATGGACGAGGACGACGACACCACGGCCGTAGACGAGCGCATCGGTGCGCGACTGCACCAGGATGCGCTCGAGGCGATGGGCAAGCTCTTCAAAGAGGTCGCCACGCAGTTTGAAGAGTTTGAATTTGACCACGAATCCGCGCGCTTCCTGCGTGGCCACAAGCTGCCAGTCACCAGTATCTGTCTGTCGGAGGACGGCAAGGCGGCATTCTCTGCGTCCAAGGACGGCGCGATTCTGCGATGGGACCTGGCGACGCAGACCAAGACGCGGCTGCAACTTCCGGCGGACGACGTGTCCAAGGCGACCAAGGACCATGAGAAGGCGGTGCTCGCACTGGCGCTCAGCTCGGACGGCAAGTTCTTGGTGAGCGGCGGCATGGATAAGCTGCTTCGAGTGTGGGACGCGGAGAAGAACGAGGTGCTTGAAACTTTCCAGGGCCACCGCGACGCGATCTCGTCGCTGGTGTTTCGCCTGCGGTCGCACGCGCTGTTTTCGGGGTCGTTGGACCGTTCGGTCAAGCACTGGAACCTCACGGAGATGGGGTACGTGGAGACGCTGTTTGGCCACCAGGGCGAAGTACACGCGGTAGACGCACTGCACAAGGAGCGTGTGGTCAGTAGCGGCCGTGACCGAAGCGTGCGCATGTGGAAGATCCCAGAGGAGACACACCTCGTGTTCTACGGCAACTCGGGGTCGATGGACTGTGTCAAGATGGTCACCGACGAGTACTACGTGACAGGCGGCGACGACGGCTCCTTGTCGCTGTGGTTCAACGGCCGCAAGAAGCCCGTGTTCGTGGTGCGCAACGCCCACGGCGCTGGTAATTGGATCAGCAGCGTGGCTGTGATGCCGCACACGGATCTCGTGGCGTCTGGCTCGTGTGATGGCATGATCCGACTGTGGCAGGCTGACCTCCAGGCGCGTACACTGACGCAGGTGGCCGAGATCCCACAGGAGGGATTTGCGAACAGCTTGGTGTTTGATAACAAAGGCCGCTTCCTGCTCGCTGGCGTTGGGCAGGAGCACCGTCTCGGGCGGTGGAACAAGCTTAAAAAGGTGAAGAATGGCCTCGCGCTGATCGCGCTGCCAAACGTCGGTGGCAATGACGATGACGAGGAGGAAGAGGACAGTGAGAGCAGCGACGAGGACATGGGCGCGGACGTCGGTGGCGATGACAGTGAAGATGGTGATGAAGACGATGAATAGAGCGTTGTTAGATGCTACTACGTAGTACTAGTATTGGATATGGACCCACCGCTTCGCACCACAAGAGTTGATCACTCGCACCGTGATAAATATGTAAAGTGTTTGTTCTCTTTTCTTTTCACATTCCTTCTTGTCATGAACTATTAATAGTAGTGTAGTGCCTTCTGATACAGTCGTGTATGCTTATCCGAGACGGAACGAGGAAGCGCCGCCGGGAGGTGCGTGGATACGCGTGATGCGGCGGTCCGTGAGCACGTTGCCGGCATTCTGATTGGCACCTGAGGCGTACTGGTTCGAGGAGGCGCGCTGCGGCACTGGCTGTTGTTGTTGTTGCTGCTGCGGCTTGCTGTATGGGTTGGTCTGCTCAGGTACTTCATCCTTGCGGCGGTGGAGCGACGCGCGGCGCTCGTGGCCGGCGAAAGGCGACTCGACAGGGCCACTGCCACCGCCAAAAATGAGCGAACCGACGCTGGAGCCACCGCCCGGTGGCGCGTGGAGCCGCGTGCTGGAGCGCTCGCCGATAAAGTTGTCGACGTTCTGGGAGACCTGGTGCCTGCTGCGCGACATGGTTTCTTTACTGTACTGATAGTGTCGTGTCTCTGAGCCGGTGGGTTCTGGAGTGGCGCCAACTGCGGGTTTTGATTTTTGTTTTTTGTTTTCTTGTTCTGTTTTTGAAAAACCGAAATGGGTTCACTTCAAAGGAGGGATGACCTACCGGATCTGACCTCTATCGATAGGTTTGGCTTGGCTGAGTCCAAAGATCGAGAGATACGATCATGAGATGCGATCCACTGGTAGTACACATGAAGATGCATGACTCAGAGCTCAGAATACACACGAGGCAGAGCGATCGCGTGTCTCTAGCATCGCACGGCCAGGAAGGTATGATGACAGTCAAGAACAGAAAGCTGGACTCAGATTCGCGTCAGGATCATGCTTTTTTATTTTCTTGCACGCGTGTTGGCTGCGTGGTTCTGAGAATCAACATGTAATAGTCGATGAGCATCGTGGGCTGCTCTGCGTCTTTGGGCGTCTCGAGCGATGGGGTCCTGCTGGTCCACGTGACGAGGATTAGTCCACCTCGGTGGTGTCGGCGTTGATGTTCAAGTCGAGCGCCTCGCCCGTGATTCGCTGGTACATGTCGAGCACGTCCTCCGACGTGGTCTCAAAGTGGCTCGTCGGGTCGTACGACTGGCTGATGAAGCAGTTGTCCGCCACGCCGTTGCCCACTGGCTCGTACATGTCGGTGACAGAGTCGAAGCGGTCCAGGTATGGTCCGAGCAGGTTGACACCTGGCTCAATCTCAGCCAGCGGGTTCGACGTCTCCACGACCGTGCTGACGATGGCCACGTGCATGCCCGTGGCCGCGACGCAGTGCGCGTGGGACACCACACACACGTAAATGTCATTGCGGCGGTTGGCCTGCGCAGCGGGGATGATGATTTGCAGCGACTCCGAGTCGTTCGTGTTCGGCACCGGGTGGTTGAGGATGAAGATCGAGCGCACAGCCTTTCCGTTCTTGCGGAGCTTCTCGGCCGGGAAGTACGACGGGTCCCCGATGATGAGCTTGCCCTTGGCGACCTCGTTGCCAGCACGGATACCCCACGCACGGCCATTGGCGTCCGACAAGATCTCGTCCACGCCACGGTTGAGCATAAACGTGCCGCCGTGGATCGCGCAGAGGCGCGAGAAGCCCTCGGGCAGACCACCGAGTCCGTAGATCGGGTAGATGTAAGGTGACTTGCCGTAGCGCTCGAGCGAGTACGCGTACAGCTTGATGGCCTTGACGGTCTCGAGCGCCGGCTGATTGATGTACGAGTCGTCGCGCATGAGCGCCATCGCATGGCCCACAAAGCTCTGCGTGTTGGCGTCCACGCCAAACTTCTCGTACACTTCGCTCATCGGCACGCGGGTGAGGTCCAGGCCTTCGTGGGTCTTTGGCTCGTCCTCCTCGTACGCGTAGATGTACATGAGCAGCTTGCGGAACTTGCGCTTCTCAAACATGCCCATGAGCGACGACTTGAGCGCCTCCTCGCCCGTCGCCGGCACCTTGTAGGTCTTGCCGCCCTTGACCACGTAGCTGCCGTCCACATTCTTGAACTCCAAGTAGCGCGTCACCTTGGTGTGGAGTAGCATCTTGACGAGCTTGCCGCACGCCATGATAAACTTGGGGATCAGGTCGATGTTGTAGTCGCGGTTCGAGCCCAGCTCGGCGCTTGGCTGCACGCCCGGCTTGTACTTGTTGTACAAGTTGGTCAGGTTGAGCGACGCGCACTCGCCGCCATAGTATGGGTTGCGGTCCAAGTGGAGCACCTTCTTGCCGTTCACGGCCAGCAGACCACTGAGGATGCACTCCTTGAGGCCCGTGCCGAGCACGATCGCGTCGTACTCGCCGTCCGCGAGCGCCTCGGTGCCCGCAGGCAGCCACGCAAAGTCAAGCTTCGTCTCTTCGGCCATTTTGTTCTCCCTGTGAAGTGTTTGGCGGCGTGCCCCCGACTCACACGTCGCCTTCTGGAAAATCTTTCTCTCGGTGGTTTTCCAACGCGACTTCAAGGTCGGTTTGTAACATAGGCTGTGCAACCAGTACCAAAGTCATAATATCAGGTGTGGTCATGTGTGGGATTTCATGGTGTTAGGTACTGGGTGTATAGGAACAAGTCTCACAAATGGGTCGGGTCGATGCGCTTATACTTTATTCGAAACCCACTTGCGTGACCCGACCCAGCTGCCCAGCCACTATTGGTCACTTGAGGAGATCATGTATTGCGGTGACGACGTTGAGGCGGTTGTCGGCGATGTCGGCACCAGTTTGAGCAAGTTCGGCCTCGCCGGTGAAGACACTCCGAAGCTTGTGCTACCTTCTGTGGTAGGCCGAAAAATTGCGGCTCCAAACGACGCAGAGGCCGCGAAATACGTCGCGGGTGGTGATTTGTTTGCAGCTCGCAACACAGAAGTACTACGCCCCGTGGACGGCGGCGCCATCCAAGACTGGGATGCACTTGAGCAGCTATGGAAGCACGCGTTTGAAAACCTGTACACTGATCCCAAGGAGCATCCGGTGATCACGTCGACACCGTCCTGTTTTTCAAGCGACGACGCCCTGCAAGCCGCATCCAAGGACTCGGCCAAGTACATGGAGATGATGTTCGAGAAGTTTGATGTCCCATGCTTCTACATCTCAAAAGACGCCGTGCTGGATGCCTTCGCATTCGGACGGTCGTCAGCTCTCGTGGTAGAGGTTGGTGCCGGCGCGATGCGTGTTGTCCCAGTGTTCGACGGGTACGCGCTTCAACGACCGGCGCAATACTCGGCGGTTGGCTGTGATCGCTTGTCCGAGTATCTTGACCATCTTCTCGGTCAACGAGAAGTCGCGCCTACGATTCGACCGCGATGCTGCTTCTCACGAACGGTGAATGCAAATGGGAAGCTCGACACGGTGCTCCTCCCTGAAGACAGAATCACGCCACCCGTGATGCCAACTAGCTACCTGCAGTACATGCGGTCGGAGCTGTTCCGAGATATGCGTGAAAACGTGGCGACGACCTCGGCCAAGATGTTGTCCGACGAAAAGCTGCAGCAAGTCGTCGCTGAAGAACAGCGGTATGAACTTCCCGATGGGCAGGTTCTCACGCTTGGTCGTGAGCGATTCCAAGTCGCCGAGTATCTCCTGCAACCAAAGGCATACGGTGATGTGTCCATGAAGGCAGATCCGACGCCAACGTCGCCACGCGAGGCCGTGCCGAAGGGGCTCCACACAATGATCCATGAGGCTGTCCAGCAGTGCGACGCCGATCTGCGTCGCGACATGCTCGGCAACATCATTCTGTGCGGCGGTGGAAGTCTCATGAACGGATTAACCGAAAGGTTACACGCTGAAGTGACGGCGATGGTGCCCAGTTCGTACAAGGTTCGATTCACGACCGTGATGAAGATCGAGCGACAGTTTAGCTGCTTCATCGGAGGCTCCATTCTCGCGTCCTTGGGCTCGTTCCAGCAACTGTGGGTGTCACGAAGGGAGTATGACGAAGTAGGTCCTGAACGGCTTTGCGCCGAGCGCTTCATGTACTGATTGATAGGGCACACTATTGGAGGTCAATGAAGGTTAGAGGATGTTAGTGGGATGTTATGAACCGATTCTGCAGTATGTTAAGGGATGTTAAGTGGAGGTAGAGACTTGGGTGAGCACCAAAGTTGTGAGTTTTGGCGGGCGCGCACTTTCGTCAAGCAAACTCAAAGGACAGCAGCGACCGAGGCTCGCGCCGAAGCCTCCTCCCTGCTCCCACTACACGCGCCAACACGTCTCACCAGCCCACTCGCTGCAGCAGAACTGACTACGGGTTCCTGGAGACTGTGGAGATGGTGCTGCCTGCGCGGTCCGAGCCCGAGACGCCTTCTCGTCCCACTTACTTCCAGGCAGGGAAGGGCAACATCCTCAGCCATTTCGCGGGCCTCGCGACGCCTGGACCCAAACAACAGAACCAACAGAGCGATGGTAATGCGGATGGAGCTGTGCAGCTGCGCCAGCGTCGCAGCCAGTCTACTGAGGCCTTTGCGATGGGGCTCACGAGCAGTGCTGCGTCCACGGCGACGGTCGCATTGGCTTCATCTTCAGTCGACAACAACCAGGAGAGTTCCATGACAAATGTGACCTCTGCAGTAGATGAAGACGAATCGATGAGCACTTTGTCATCTTCCACGAAGCTCACGCGAGTTGAGAAATTGACATTATGGAAACTGGAACGGGATGAAGAGAAGGTGTCCAAGAAAACCTCGTCACGCCATAGCCGCCGCAGCAGTATGGACTCCCATGGCAGCCGCAGACAGTCGACTGATGGTAAGAAGAACGGCCCGCCAGTGTCAGCGCAGCGTCGGCGCGGCACTGACGCTGACGCCAAGTCCGACACCAACGTTGACAATCAGTCGGATGCCGCACTGGGCAGCTCGTCCATGTTCACACTAAGCTACTCACCGCCTCGCCACCGGGAAAGCAAGAACTCGGAGCCGCCGCCGCCAACAGGGTCGATGTTTTCGATCCACATCTCGCCACCTCGACGCGGAAGCCGTGAGAACAGCGCCACGCGCAGTGAAGCTGACGACCAGGTACAGCTACTTGACGATAGCAGTTGTGGCATTGACCTGGAGGCTTACGCTGCATGACATATACAGGTGCAGGCTGCTGAGCCACGTAGATCAGCAAGCAGTGTACGCAGCGTGAATGAGTTGGCGACGCCACCGTCGTCTCTCTCCAAGAAGAGTGACACGATCCACTCTTCCATGGATTTTTTGTTTCGCGACCTAGAGGAAGCAGAGAAAGCAGAAAGCGCGCAGACCGACAAGGAGAAGGCGTTCCTGTTCAAGAAGGTCAGTGCTGTGGTCGCTGGGGTGAGGTGGTTGGTGCTGGGTTGACTCTAATGGGGGTGTGATCGGTTGCAGCGGTACATGGACGTCTATGGCTTTGCAGTCAAACTGAGCGAGCGTGTCCACGAGCTGGAGGCAGAGCGTGCCGTGCTGATATCGAGTCGCGGTTCATCGGAGGTGGGGCGAGGAAACGTGGACGAGTTGCGCATGCGCTCCTTGTGCAGGAGAGTCGAAGAGTTATCGCAGGATCTTCGTGAGAAGGAGTCACTCATCGAGAGCCTCCACAGCGAGCAGAAGGAACTGATCAACGACCTGAAGATGTCCCAGGCATCGTTTGGTGCTAGCAGCAGTGGACGACCGGCAGACTCGACAGCCGTGTACATCGCTGAGCTTGAAGCAAAGGTCGCGCGGTTGGAAGCTGATAAGAACCAGTCATCTGAGGAGGCGCAGTCAATGACGACAAAGATTGCAGACATGCAACGCCGGCTGGATGCGGCTCAAGCGGAGCGTGTCCACATCCAGAAGTCGTTGCGAGAGACAGAGGAGCAAATGGAGCTTGCCCACACACAGTGGCTGAAGGAGAGGGCGGATCTGCTGGACGCGATGGACGCGAGCAAGACGAGTTTGACGAAAGAGAGCGAGCAACTTCGGCGTGAAAACACACAGCTGGAAAAGTCTGTCACCGAAGCGGGCAAGGGCCTGCGCGCCGAGTTGGAAGACGCCAAGCACAAGGCAGCAGACGCTTTGCTGGTCAAGGAACAACTCGAATCCAAACTGCGAAACACACAGTTGCAGATCGCCCAGTTCGGCGAGAAGGAGACGGAGCTCGTTAGCTTGCGGTCGAATCTGGAGCGATTGCAACGCGAGATGGACACAGCGAAGTCGGAGATGGCCATGCTTCGAGACGAGCTGTCGCAAGTGAAGAGTGATGCCGAGGTGAAAGCCACGGAGTTCGCTGATACTGTGTCCGAGTATCAGGCGCGGATACTGGAGGCGGAGGTTGTTCGACGAAGTCTCCACAACAAGGTGAGGTTCCGTAGTATATTGTGCGCTCGTGTGAGCTTGTCTTGACTTGCGCTGATGTGTATTCCTGCAGGTGATGGAGCTCAAGGGCAACATCCGAGTGTTCTGTCGCGTGCGGCCAGTGCTGCGCCAGGAACTTGACGGAACTTCCAACGAAGTGGTGAGATGCGTGTCATAGCTGATACTCATGCTGGCTGATCATGGGTCACTAACATTGTCTTCCTATCACTAGATCTTCAACTTCCCTGACTATCGCGGAGAGCGCCGTCAGATCGAACTGTTCGCAGCACCTCGGTCGCACGTCAGTTACGGACTATCGGCTGCGCGAGAGTCGATCAAAAAGTACCCTTTCGACTTTGATCTCGTGTTCAACGGCCAGTGCTCGCAAGAGGAAGTGTTCACCGAAGTCTCTGCGCTTATTCAGTCGGCGCTCGACGGATTCAACGTATGCATCTTCGCCTACGGCCAAACTGGGTCCGGAAAGACGTACACGATGCAAGGTGTCACCGAGTACCAGAGTGGCGTGCCTCACCCAGACATGGGTATTGTTGGGCGCGCCATCGCCCACATCTTTGCTTCGATCGAAGATATGAAGTCGAGTGGCTGGTCCTTCTCGGTGGGGCTCGAGCTGATCGAGATCTACAACGAAACTCTTCGGGATCTTCTCGCTGTACCCGGGGTAAGTCACGGATTGGTGAATCGATCTGCCGTAGGATATCCAACTCATTTCTGTCGTAGTCTTTGGACAAGGTCGCGCTGCGTCAGGACGCAAGTGGCAAGCCTGTGATCGCGAACTCGTGTGTGCACACCGTGCGCGATGAGCACGAAGCCTGGACTCTGCTTCAGAATGCGATGGGTCGACGTTCGACGAAGTTCACAAACATGAACGACCATTCATCTCGAAGCCACTGCGTCATCTCCTTCCGGTTGGTGCCATGAACATGCGTCTCCCCAAACTTTTGAAGCGCTCGTGATTCCTAACTGCTCTTTCAATAGGCTAACAGGCGAGAATAGCGTGAACGAGATACAGCAGACTAGTGTCATCCACCTCGTGGATCTTGCGGTATGTATCCTGGTTCATTCTGATCCGGTGGACTTTGTCAGACTCAATTATCGCGATGCTGTAGGGATCTGAGCGCTTGTCGAAGTCAGGAAGCGGTGCAGACAGGGAGCTTCTGAAAGAGACCCAACACATCAACAAGAGCTTATCCGCGCTGGGAAACGTAATCGCTGCTCTGGCAAAGAAGGTGAGTGCATGATTGCGTCGACGGGACGTGCTTGGATTGCCTTTAACGTATCTCCTACTTGCTCAGTCAAACCACGTTCCGTTCCGAGACTCGAAGCTGACCCACTTCCTCAGTCCCTCTCTTGGTGGAGACAGCAAAACCCTCATGATCTGCAATCTCTCCCCGCTCCCACAGCATCGGGATGAGACGCTCAACTCGCTGCGCTTCGCCAAGACGGTCAACTCGTGCGAGATCGCGCTCCCATCGTACAGCAGCCGGTCGTGATGATACTATACCATGTCCCAGTGGGGATGAGTCAATTGTACAAAACTTGATCGAATCCATAAATTAGATGAGTTGACTGTGCACTTGATGCTCATGTGACGACCACAGACCACCTGTCTGAAGCCCTGACACCGACGACGAGAAAAAGGCTTCGTCCACGTACTCCTACACACCGAGGATCAGTCCCAAGCACCTGTATCAAACTAAGCGTCACGTCGGACTACTCACCATATCCAAGAAATCGCATAGCGCCTGAGAGGAGTGAGGCGCAAAGTCCTTGCTCGCCAAGACACGCTGGATGAACTTTTCGAGCTTGGCCTTCATCGGTTGAGGTCGACTCTTCCACGAGAGGTGGGGGCGATCGATGTCGTCCGCAGGTAGGGTGCACGACTCCTTCATGGCGGCAGGGAGCTCCTCGTACAGCGTAGCAAAGTCGCTGTACTGCCGCCTCACTGTCCATCGATCGTCCTCTGTCTGCACGACGATCTTGTACGAGACAAAGCGATGCTGAGCCCAGATCGACGTGGTGCACGCAGGGATCGTGGCCGTGATGACACCGCCGCGGGAGATGCTGTGGCTGCTGACTCGACTGACGGAGACACCAGAGCAAATGGTCGGGTCGTTCTCTGACTTGGGCATGATAGTACTAGGTGGGTGCGCGTCCATATTGCTGAACGTGCCGTACCCGGAGAATGGAAACTTGAAGTTGGCTGAGTGAAGGTACGCGGACGGCGTCGTCACCATGGGCAGATCAACGAGGTCCGAGGTGATTGGCGTCGGGGTGAAGAAGCAGGACGCACCGAGGATCGCATAGCAGCAGTATGAGACGGCAGCCATGGAGGTGACGAGCGTCGACGAGGTCCCGAGGTAGAGATGGTTGACACGCTGGAGTGTAGTGTACACGTTAGGTGATGCTACGTAACCGAGCTCGCGCTGTGGAAGAAATGTGACTTACCTCGTGACCGAAGAGATCGCTTGTGACTTGGATCCACGTCACCATCCAGAAGAACCGAAGCACAACCGATGGTGACCGTCCGCGGCGGTGCTCCATCCATAGTAACAGAGTGGAGAGACCCTGTGGTCGTAAACACGAGTGAGCTCGCTGAGTGACTTTCGTGAGGTCAAGACACGCGCTCACCCAAGCCGCTGCCCCGATGAAGACGTTTTCAGACGATACGTGAGCACGATCACGCTGATGCCACGCTGCTCCCCATACTTTGTCGTTCACCCAGTGGAACAAATGCAGCAAGAACAGCGACGCCGACGATCCGAGTTTGATGCAGAACTACACATCATCATCGTCAGTCCCATCCACACACAAGTTGATCAATGAACAGGAACGCACATCGAGTGGGAACGCTATCTCCGACAAGTACGTCATGGGAATCGGGTGAAGCACTTGCGTCGTGTAGAAGAAGCCGACGATGATGAAAAGCGCATTGCTCAGCATGGGTATTTCGGTACCGCCGGCGTCGGCCGCCGCTACCATCTCGCTGTGTGTGATTAAAAGGCAGTCGAGGCGTAGAGCACCAGCTGAGTTTGGCTTGCTATTCCGCTGCAGAGCGCACTGGTACAGTATCGAGCTGTGCGGCGGTGGTGAAGACGCGGAGATGCGAGGCCTGTCGCATTCGGCAGGTGGGCTTCCCATATGATTCGAACCTCCACGGTTGACCAATAGGCATCATGTAGAGCCATATCTATTTTGTATCCAATCAAATGCGCTCATCCAGAATCAGATCCGAGCAGGGCAGCTCAGAGTCCTGGAGCAGCCATCGAAAAACAAGTCGTCGTCATCTTGGAGCGGTGCCGACTGAGCCGCCTCCGAGGACGACTTCTCGTGACTTGTCTTGGTACCTTAGAGATGATTTTCATACATGAAAATCTACGCCACATATGTCGTAGCACTCATGCTCTAATAGATCGATAAAGCTCATGCTCGACCAAACGTGGTGGCCGTTGCATGCGATACGATAACTTGATTGGCTGTTTATTTGTATCTACGTGGTTGATTGGCTATACTTCGTATCTCAGCAATGCTATTTTTGGCGATCAGGCTGCAAGTTGCAGCCTTGTCCGTCAGTGGCATTCTTCATGCAGCACTACAGTAGTAGCACACCATCACACAGTGAATGCACCTCGTTTCATCCAGTAGCAGCTCATAACCATGGCCGCGACCTCGATGATGAAGGAGTACTTGAAGAAGCAGCTCAAGTACTGGGTCGACAACTTCAAGGACGACCAACTCCCTCGCGACTTCAACTCGAAAAACTTTGCACGCCCGCAGATCACGCTCACCAAGATCGGTCAGTAAAACCACGTAGATACAAGTAGATTCAATCTTCAGTCGCTAACGCCATGGTGATGATGATGGAGACAGCTCTCAAGCCGGACAAGATCGCTGCCCTCCTCCAGATCCCTGCACCGTTGATCGTCACCAGGGCGATGTGCTCCGAGCTCATCATCAAAGTGCCATCCTGGAGCGTGGCGGAGAAGTTTGTTCAGGAGTCACTGTCGCTGTGGCTCGGGGATCTCTTCATCGACGTCAAGGACATCGCCGAGTGCGAAGACCACGTACGCCAGGACTCGATCGCACGGTCTCGCGCGGCCAGTATGGAGCCTGACCCTCTCGGATCCATCGCCTCCATGTACCAGTTTGGTACCATCATCAACGAGCGGCTCGAGATCATGGTCGAGAACGTGTACTTGAAGCTGTACGAGAAGCAGACGCTGCGCTGGCGCGTGGAGCTGAGCCGCTTCCATGCCCGAACGACCAATGCACTGTGGCAGGACATGCGCGACCTCACCGAATGTGTGGACCGCTCGCCCGATGGGCTGCTGAAGACGCGGTTCAAGTTTGTATCGACACAAGCCAACGTCTATCTCCATCAACTCGGTGTCTCGACCACAGACCAGCAGGCGCCGCCTCCATTACGACTGCTCAAGGACCACGCGATCGCGATGCGGATGACCCTCTTTGGCCACCGCAAGTCCAAGAACGACAGCTGGGCGACGCTCTCACGCGTGGTGGATCTGAATCTAGAAACGCTGCCGTTCGAATTCGACGTCAAGCAAGTGCAGCAGGTGTACGTCGCGTCCTGCACGTTGGCCAAGTGGATTAGTGAGGCATCAGGTGCTACCAGTGATAGCGAGGACCATTTGCTGCCGCACCAGATTATGCGTGCACCACTCACACCCAAGCGCAAGTCAATAGAGGCACAGAAGGATCCAGAAGCTGTCGATGATGCGATGAAGGGAGGTCACGGCGTCAGTGCTCACGATGATCTTGACGACACGAAAGACGACCCGTCAAGCACGTTCGCCCTGCAAGTGACAGTGCGGTTCACAGCACACGCTCTGCTCAGGATCCCCACCGACTTCCGTGGCGATGTACAGGTCGCCGTGATCGCGCAGCACGCCGCACTCAACTGGATTCAGCACCACAACAATGCCCACGAGGTCCAAGTCACCGTCCACGACATCAGCGTGCGCCACAAGGACAAGGTGCTGTTCCACGTCAAGCCAGCGCGTGAAGTGCTTCAGTACAAGCGGCTCGTGAATGAGGGCAACACCATTTTCTTGAAGTGGCATCTGCAGAAACTCGAGTGCCACCTCGAGAATGAGATGGCCATCATCGCCAACGAGATCTACCACTCGTTCAATGAACTCGAGCGAGCTGCGACGATCACGTGTGGGACCTGCCACCACAAGATCGCATTGGATGCGATCGCAACGCATGTATGCTCTGCAGCATCTTCGCCGCGGCCGGCCGCAGCAAAGAAAGAGACCGAGGCCAAGCAGAGTGCAGTCGCCAAGATGCTCAACAGTACACAGATCCCCAAACTACGCGTCGTCTTCTCGCTCGACGAGCTCGAGATATCGACCGACAGCCACCTCTTCCGAACGATCCACGAGCTGATGCGCCGACCCAAGGACCTCAACGAGGTGAAGCAGCCTCCACCGGTACCAGCACGACGGTTCACAGTCCGCATGAATGAACTCAGTGTCTCCACCGAGTCCAAGGAGTTTGTCGGCGCCTCGATCTTTGTACCGGTGCTTCCTCTAGCCTTCCAAATGCTCGAGTGCACGATCCGAGGCTGTGGGTGTGTCGAGCGCCACCAACGACGGCAGCGACAGCGACGCAAGCCGCAGTTTGAGGATGGTATCGAGCCAGTGGTAGAGCAGAGTGATTCGGGACGAACGTGCAGCTTCTCCCGTCTCGTTCCTCGCTGGCCGGATCGAATCTTTGCCGAGCTCGGCCACTTGTCCATCAAATCCATGGACAACGTGACCAAGATGGAGTCGTTCCTGGTCGTGGATACCACGAGTCTTCGACTCAGTTTCTCGGATGGCATCAAAGTGTGTCCGCAGAGCACGCCACAGATGAGCAGTTTTTTCAATGTCGATCGGATTCGGTGCCAGCTAGAGCAGCGCGTGTTCCAGGACCTTCGCCGCAGCATCACGTCTCTCCATGATGCGCTGGAGGGCCAGCGCATGAAGGCGCTGACTCTGTTCTTCGCTGTGCTCGAAGTCCGGAACGTGGAGCTCACCCTGTTGCAAGAGTATAAAGCTGGCGTGGACCAGTCCGCGCGGGTCAAAGCTCAGTACAAACAAGTCGGCGGTATCGCGGACAACCACCTTGGTCGACTCTCGCTGCAAACCAACTTGGACTTCCGCGCTCTGCTTCATTCGGATGCAGTGGAGTTTGACTTTATGCACCAGCACGAGCCCACGGCGGTCCATTCATCTCCTGTAGAAACCAAGCGCGCACGGCGTCGACGTCGAGAGGAGGAGACCCTGGTGGAGGTGACGCAAAAGATTCAGCGTGCGTTCCGGCGCTTCACGGCAGCGAGGCGACGCCAGCTCGAGATCCAGCTACGTCGATTGACTCGCGAAGACTGCGACGATGACGACGTCGCGACAGTGCTGAAGGAACATCGCGTGCCATCGCAGCGTAGAGAGAGTGAAGGGGTTCGACAGTCGTCGTCGATCAAGCGTCGCACGTCGGGTGGGAAGCAGGCGGCTTCGATATTCGGCGCAGCCGCGGAAGACCTCGCGGCGATTAACCCCATGAAGATGGTGGCAGCAGCGGGAGTGCTGAAAGGCGGTGTGATGGGCTTCGTGAAGGCCAAGCAGCAGATGATTGAGAACGAAATGGGCGAGCTGTCCACGCAGTCCAAGAAATCGGCAGCTCGGTTCATGCCAAAGTATAGTGCTGTGAAGAACCTGCTCTCGTCACGACCGGTGAAGGATGACGACAGCATCAAGAACACTGAGATTCGTACTGCTGAGTTTGACGAGAGTGTGGACGACAGCACTATTGTGGAGCTGACTGAGGATGGATCACTGGCGGACCCGACGTCTACTGATCCACCAGGGCAGCAAGAAGATATGGAGCAGTCCACAAACGAGGAGCTACGGGAGGAAGACGCGGAGACACCAACTAAAAGAGATGATGATGATGAAGAAGAAGAGTCACGCATTGGTGCCGTGTCCAGTGACGACAACCGCGCACTCGCTCACAGTCCCACGGAGTCGCTCCTCGCGTCGCTTCCAGCGATTGTCCGTGTGATGGTACAGGTGGAAGAGCATCGCATGTGCGTGCCGATCAATCCTCGGGAACCTGTCAGTGTGCTCTGCCAGGAAATCGTCCGTCGATTCAACGAGATGTTTGGCCAGAACGGGGTGATCTCACACGTGACACTGCAGAATCCGCAGGGCGGTGTGTTTGCTCGGTCGGATGTTGTCGGTCTCATCTGTGACACGACCAAGAGCGAACTCTTCTTCGCGTATCCACACAGCGAAGATGCTGACGTCAAGTCTGTGGTCCACATCAACCTTTTCACCGAGCCGCACTCGCCGGACAAAGCGGATCAGACAGTCCGAGCCGGCAGCTTCGCTTCCAAGAAGGCTGCGTGTGAGTTCAGCCGCTGTTCCAAGTTACCACTACCTCTCGTTGTCGCACTGCTTGCGAACGAGAGCGAACGCGACCTCACGCGTCACCTTCTGAGCCACGCCATGCCTGGGGGAAGACCCAACAGTGACGAGTGGCCAGAGCTGGCACTCAACGCATCGTTTCTGGACCCCGCGAAGGAAATGCTTCAGGTCGAAGTGAACTGGCACGGCACGAACCTCCAGGTTACAAACCCAGATGCTTTCTTGCTCTGTCTCCAACAGTTGGGGCTGGGTACGTCACGAGCCAACAGCAAGTCGGTGGGCAAGGTGCTCCGCGACCGCTTGAAGATGGACACCAAGAACCCACTCATCTTTCAGGCGTGTGCCTCAAGCCCAGAGTTCCACGACGACCAAACACAGCAACAACGACCTCGTGAGGAGGGCGAGCCTGGCAAATCCGGCGAGCTACCCAGCCGTATCTCGTACACCAGTCTCAAAGAGATCGTTCAGGAGGATTACGGCGTCTACTTACGACGCAAGACCTGACCCCGATCAGATCAGTACCAACATTCTAATATACCATAAAGGATACATCCCGCATCAATTTCGCACCGAGCTCCTGGTCAGTTCAGCTCTTCTTCCGACCTCGGCGTCTCATATATTTTTGGGTGCCGCGAAGTAGTGCAGCAGCAAGCGGTCGTCATGCGATCGTACAGCATCAAGTTTTTGGTCCTGACGCTGAGGTCTGCAGTGGCCATTTTGAACGTGCGTGCTTCCACGAAGCGACACTGCAGAAGTACGTCAGTTGGCCAGTCGGTCCGTCGGTCTACCCTCACTGCCTGCGCTCTCACCACTCCATTAACGAAACATCCAGACAACCATGGTGCTCAAGATGTCAACGAGCTATACGCGGTCGATGGGCGCGCAGTCACCAGGCGTGAGTAAGCCACCAATAGCGAGCCCCGACAGTGACTTCAATCAGCGAGACCGCGGTAACTCAACAGCCTCATCTTCGTCATCATGTTTGTCGGTAGCTATGGACGACGTCGCGTTTGACGAGGAACTATCGGCGCCAATTGCGCACAAGCACACAAGCAAGCGGGTGTCTGTGGATGACTGTGTGCAGCCTGCACTGATCGAGATTTCGTTGGCGAAAGAACTTGAAGACGGACCGACCCCAAGCGATCTTGAGGCGATCGACGAACTCATCGACAGCGCGAAAGAAGGTGACCTGCCCATGTTCATGCGACTCTGCCAAGTGCTGAAGCGGCGCCACATTACACCGGACTGTGCAGGATACATGGGCTGGACACCAGCGCATTGGGCGGCGCGTGAAGGCCATATCCACATCCTCGAATACCTAGCACAGCAGCAAGTGAACCTGGATGTAGTGGACAAGAAGGGTGACTCGCTTCTGCACAAGGCCGCCGCGAACGGCCAGTTTCGAACCTGTCAGTGGCTACTGCAGCATGGTTTCAATGTGCAGGCGAGGAACAACAACCGCCAGACACCATTGGACGTCGCGCAGGAGCTCAAGGCCATCACCAAGACCAACGAGTCGGCATTGTGTGAGGCCATTCTGGCCCATGAGAACACCTACACTTTCTAGAGCCAGCGAGCATCCTACCCGCGATATTTATCCAACAACTCATAGAGCATGCCTTCCCTCTACTTGTATTGTCTTGGTATGCACAAAAAGAACTCGACCAGCACCAGCGAGCTGCAGTACCAACCGCCTATGCACCACGTGCCTGCTGTGGTCGCTCACTTTGCCCTAGCTACTTATCGATCCAGTTTGTTGTCGTTCGCGCTCAGCAGCTTCTCCATCTTGTCGAACTCCTTCTTGAATCGCGCCTTCACGTTGCGGAAGTCGGTAGCCGTCGCGACCACACTCGCAGTCGAGCTACCGCCATCGTCCGCGTCGCCGCCAATAATCTTCCGCAGATTCGGCGAAAGCTTGAGCGAGTTGACGCCGCCACGATCGTCACCGACCAGCAGGATCGGGTCCTGCACGTTGAATGTGATGTGCGTGAGCTTGGCCTTCTTGACCACTTTCTGCTCGCAGAGCGGTTCGTTCTTGTTCTCGGACAAGTCAAAGACGTGGACCTTGCCATCACTCGTGACCGCCGCAAACACTGTGGACGAGTACGGCGACCACGCGACGTCACCAACGGCGTTGCCGAGGTCGAACGACATGACCGAATCGGGTAGGTTGTGGTCCCAAAGCTTCACGGTCCAGTCTGCGCTGCAACTCATAAAGCACCGCTCGTGGAACGGGTTCCATCGCACGGCATACACGGCCATGTGGTGTCCCGCGTACGTTTCAAGGTACTGTCCCGAGTACGCCTTGGAGCACTTGTGGAGCTTGCCTTCTTCAGTGCCGACGATGAAGAGGTGCTCCGAGAAGCGGTTGAAGTCAAAGCAGCAACCACCGGCAAGGCCAGTGAGCGAGGACTCATCTGGGTCATCCTTGGCGCTGGAGACGATCTTGAGCTGCATCACGGGCTCCATCTTGAGCTCGTTCTTGCTCATGATCCAGTTGGCCACGCGTCCGTCCGACGAGATGGAGTAAAAGTTGAGTTCCTTGGCCAGGTCCTCCTCCTGCCAATTGACCTGCCACACCGGGTCCGTGTGCTTCCCCGTCTTGATCGTCGACGTGTAGATTGGACGGTTGGCTTTGTTACGCACATCGTACACGATCACCGTGCCGTCGTAGCACCCGACCGCGAGCAGCGCCGGGTGCTGTGGGTGAAAGTCCAGGCTCATGACGCCGCTCTCGGTCGTGAACGAAAACTCTGGGTGCGACGAGTTCTTGAGCGAGTAGCAAGACACCACGCCGCTGCCTTGCTTCAAGAAGTCGTACGAGCCGTAGCCGACGGCGAATAGGTCCGAGAACCGAGGGTTCCAGCAGATCGCAGTGACCTGCTTCTTCTTGGCGCGCTCGCTAGAGAAT
This sequence comes from Pythium chondricola, assembly GCA_023337575.1. Classification (NCBI taxonomy): domain Eukaryota; phylum Oomycota; class Peronosporomycetes; order Pythiales; family Pythiaceae; genus Pythium; species Pythium chondricola. Next base: position 1,857 of record JAADXF010000284.1, on the reverse strand, counting down.
CGCCACAGTGGCAGTAGTGAGCCTTCGCCCTCACGGAACTGGTCACTGGCGTCTTCCCAGTACTTAAAGTCGTGGAAGATTTCGTCGTCGGCGTTCTGGTTAACCATGCGCTCGATGATGCGCAGCGTCTTGCCCATCGCTGCCGAGTGGACCATGTCATCGCCCTTGCCTCCTTTGGCAGAGCCAACAGCGGCGCCACCGTTTGCGGACGTCGCTGACGACAGGATCTCGGCGCCGTCCTTGTCGTCTTTCTCTTTCTTCTGCGCGGCCTTCTGCAGTTGGATCTGTTCGTGCTGGTGCTGCTCGTACGCGTCCATGAATGTGTCATAGATTTCCCACTGTGTCACTGTTGCCTGGAAGCTCACAACGGGTGGAGGCTCGGTCTCGACTGACCGCTGTCGCAGTGGGTTCGTGTACGTCTGCGCGGCACGCTCACTGTAGTTGAACTGGTTCTTGCCGCTCTCAAACTGGAACGACGCCTCGTCGATCTTTTCTCCCTTGGCCTCTGCCTCTTCCTTTGCTTGCTTGATCGCTAGCTCTCGCGCCTCTTTGATCTCTTCGGCTTTCTTCTGGTCAAACGCCGCCTGGGTCTTGGCGTCCTCGGACTCCTTGTGGATCATGCTGCCATCAGCCGACAGGTGCACATACAAGTGGTCTCCTGGACCTGGCGGGTCCATTTTGTAGGTGCGCTCTTTGTAGTTGTACTTGGTGATGTTGTTGGGCACGTTCGGGTCGTTGGCTGTGAGCACTCGCGAAAACTCCTCTTTGAGTTCGGCCTCACTCAGCTTGAGCTGGTTGTCCGGGACCACGATTTTCTTGACCTATCCATTAAGTGGCGATGAGTCTCCTGTTGGATTCAGCCACGTGGTGAAGCTAAGTCTGCTAGACGTACTGGCTCGTGGTAGGCGTCGACGTCGTCGCTGTCCTGGCCGCCTCCGTCAGTGCGTGAGTGGTCTTTGTCCCCGCCGTCGTTGGCACCGGATGCCTTCGCATCCTTGGGCTTCTTGACGCTCTTGACGGGCGATCCAGCTGGCTTTCGAGGCGGCATCCGGTCTCTCGTGGATGGCAAGCTGCCGCGACCGCCGCGCAGTTCAAAGGACTCGCCTGATGCGTCGCACACGTGACCTTTCGCGACGTATCCGAGGTGCGTGCTGTCAATTTTACTATTCGCACGTCATTTCCCTGTATTGGACAATACGAAACCGGTAATAATAAGTACTAAGAGCGCACTATTGAGAGCATAACTACTGTGGTGTAAGTACAGTAACCTTGTGGAAAGAGTTGAAGTCGAGGTCGAGGGGAGGAGAAATGGTGGTGAAGCTCGAAGAGCGGATCGCCGCGATCGCCTCGCCTGAGCTACTCGGCGACGGTGGCACCGAGCGACGCGTGTGCACGGCAACGCATGAAGGCAACCGATACATTTTCTACGGCGTGGACGCGACGCTCGTGATCTTGCACGAAAGCCACGCCGGTGCGATCACCAACAATCCGCGCAGCGAAGCCAAGCGCGTCTCGCAGTTCGATCTGTGGCAGGTCTGGACCGCAAGCGACGCTGTGAAATGCGTGCGCTTCAACACTACGAGTAAGCGCGTCGCGCAAGGGGCGCTCGCGCTCTGTCTCGACGACGGACGCGTCGTTCTCTTGACGCCATCGTCCAGTGTATCACACTTGACGACGGCGGTGCCTCCTTCGCCTGTCGCGCGGACGCGCACGGCGTCACGACTGGCAATCAAGACATCGGACGTCGAGCTGAAGCCTGTGTCTTCGTCATCAGCCACGCGTCGCTCGAGTCTGTACGGCAGTGGAGCAACCAAGGCGACGACGAGTGATACCACCAGCGAGTACGTCAAGCTTCAC
>JAADXF010000283.1:0-24541 GCA_023337575.1 Pythium chondricola | reverse complement strand
GCGCACACACCACAACGAGTTCCACAAGCATTAGGTTGAGCGTCGCTTGGTCCACAGTGCACGAACCAGCAGAGCTTGGCACTTGTGGCGACACGTAAGTGGCTGGAGCTGGTGCAGCCTCAATCCGGTCCACTTGCTGCCGGAGCGCCGCCTTCAGATCCTCGGTCGTCTTTGGGCACTTGTCGCGTAAGTGCCTCAGCATGTTGCCGCCGGGCTTCGGGTTATTGAGCGGGCGAGCAGTGCAGTACTTGCACTTGGAAGTCTTGCTGCTGTCGGCGCCCTCCTTCTTGAAGTGCATCCAAATATCAACTCTCTCTGGCCGTCCTCTTGGAACGACTGGTGATGCGAGGCGTGGAGACCTTCGTGGCGCTGCGGGGGTCGACGTGCCCTGTTGGTGGTTGGTGGAATGAGTCACAGGCGAAGGTGTCTGGAATCGACCGCGCGTAGGATGACGAGGAGTTGCATTGGGCGTGTTTCGCGCCACTGCGTGCGCAGACGACGGCACGCTGGCGTGAAACGGAGGAATCGGTGGTCTCGCTGGTGTCGACGGGCTCGTTCGCGTAGGCGACGCCGAGGCAACGCGCTTCGCCGGCGTCGCACGCTGCGGTGTTGGTGCCCGACTTGGTTGATAGTCGTCATAGTGAAGGATGTGCTGGATCGACTGCGGGGTGCCGGGGGAGAAGGCGTCCGCTCGACGCTGCGCGCTGGGCGTGTAGTACTCAGTGCCGTCGTCTCGTGGGTCGGTCATGAGGCTGCGGTACCGATCAGATCGACTTGGGGGCCTCGCGCGAAAACGTTGCGATCGTCGTGGGTTTGACATGCTTGAAGTCTTGCGTACGCTGATCTGGTTGGATAAAAAGCTCCGTTTTTAACCAATCATCTTTTTGCACAATTAGGGAGGATTTTGCACAATTCTGAACTGTACAAAACATTTTGGAAGGGATTTGGAATTCAGAATTGTTCCGTTCCTTTTACATCCCTAATTGTAATGTTGCACAAATGTTTCTTGAAAATGACAAAAATGACTCGGGTATTCCCACCAAACTTTGTCATGTCGGTCGTTGTGATGAACGCGAACGCGCAGCACAACTTGTCGGCGCTGCAGACGCAGCTGCTGACGCTGCAGAGCGAGAATGCGGCGCTCACCAAGGAGCTGTCGCTCAAGGAGAACCACCTGCTCCAGCGAGAGCAGCAGTACCGCGTGTTGCAGCAGCGCATGGAAGAGATGGAGAGCTCCATCGCCACGTGGAAGGACAAATACTTGCAGCAGCTGCAGCAGAGCGCCGCACCGCCGCCAACACAACCACCACCACCACCAACAAATACTCGCAGTGTCGGTTCCGGATCCGGAGTCTGGACGCCAATTTCACTGCCACTGCGCAGCAGCGCCCACGAACTGCCCAACACCGACGCCATGGGGTCGCTTGTCGAGAAGCTGTCGACGTCCGACCGAGAGAGACTCAAGGCGCTGATTGGCATGGGGCGTACACGCAATCCAGAGAAGCTGCGAAAGCCGTGGGAGGAGGCGTTTACGGACGTCTCGGACGAGTTAAAGGGCGTGCTGATGCAGTATTTACTGCCCGTGCTATTAGAGACGCAGCGCATTGAGAACCAGCGCCTGCCGGACCACGCGATGACGATCGATTGCGTCACACGCACGTACGAGAAGATGGCAGCGGACTTTAAGATCGTGTGTCGGCGACAGGGCGCATCCACTCTGTCCGTCAGTGACCAGACGAAAGTTGGTGTTGGTGTGGACGAGTCTAAACCGAGTACTACTCCGTCTACGTCTGGATCCACGGGGAGAACACCAACACATGCGCGCACACCGCCTCATGGAGTAAGTGGTGCGATTCTGAATGCCATTTTGTTGGAACCGGCCACTCCAAATCCACCAACGTCCACAGCGTCCACAGCGTCGTCCACGTCCGCGACCGCATCCTCGGACAAGACGTCTGCAGGAGAAGAGCACCTCTTTGATTGCGTCGACTATGACAGCCAGAAACGCGGCGTCGCTGTCCCCCACGGTCCACGTGAGATCCACCCGTCCAAGGCGGTGTACATCTCACGTCCACTGGTCCAACCACCAGCAACCAGCAGCAGTTCGTCGGCGGCCGCGGCGGTACTGCGGCGATACACGATGGCGCAATCCAAAATGTCGGCGTCCACAAGCACGATGAGTACCAACTCTGGATTGTCGATCACTGGACACCCGTCGGCGTCTACACCAACGTATGGGGACGATGGAGATAGACGCAGCGGTGCCTCGTCCAACAGTCTAACCGGCACGGCACCGACGCCGACAAAAGACGCCGGCAAGATCAAAAAGATCATGGGCAGTATGATGAAAGGACTGAACCGCCACAAGCCTCAGCTCACGATCACCAACCCACAGACCGAGGAAGAGGATTCGAGCTGTGACGGCTGCGGTCGTGGGCCCATCACGGGTGTCAAGTGGATCTGCCGCACGTGCAAAGTACTCAAGGAGCAAGAGTACGAACTGTGTGAGAAGTGCTACGGCCAGGGCCTCCACGGCAAGGAGAACGAGGACGCACTGTTTGAACGCATCGAGGAGATCGTGATGGCCAAGTGCCCCAAGCTCACACGTGAACAAGAACTGATGAAGCTGTTGCGCGTGGGGATCTGCAAGGCCAACTTGAAAAAGTACTCGTTCTGCCTCACGTGGATCGCCGACTTGCTGCTGTGCAAGACGACGCAGGATCTGCGCGCGCGGGCGCTCGAGATCTCGCAGATCAGCCCGCAGGTCCGCAGCGAGTTTGTGCGGCTGCTGACGGAATTGTTGGCGAAACACCGACGCGATATTGAACTCATCACCGAGTGGCAACCTGTGCAGAATGTGACCACCACCACCGCCAACGCCAACGCCGACGAAGCCACGTCGATGCTGCAGTTGGATACGCTGCGGATCTGGGTCAAGGACGCGATCGTGAGCGAGTGAGAGAGGCGTGGAATGAAATGATGCGTTTTGTTGGTGTTGGCGTTGGTGTTGGCGTTTCCCATGGATTAATTCAGGGCATCTTTGAGCAGCCCTCGTCATTGCGCTCTCATTGGCAAGCGAATCAGCTCGCACCGTCGCATCTTCCGACGGAGCACGTCGGAGGTTTCAAGGCTATTTTATTCAACGCTATCGGCACGATCGCATGTGCGTCGATTCTCAGACCCATCGCTGACACCGACTGTGAGAAGCGGTTATAATAGTTGGCGCCGACACCAACCACTCGTTTGTTGGTGTTGGCGTCGCCCACGTCTAAATACTTAGTCGTGCACAATCGTATGCCACTCAAAGAATCAGTCCCAAAAAGGAAACCAACGAAACCCACCCGCATTTTTTAGACGCCAACTTCCGACAGCTACTGGACCAAGATAGACGACGCACGCCATGAGCAGCTACCGGTAGGTACCAAGTATGTGGCTGTTCAGTTCCAACGGGTCGAAGGTGGGCACTTGTCTCCCACTCATTCTTGAACCTGCCTCGGCAGTCGCAAGCCGCCTTCCTGCCTGCCTTCCTGACAGTACAGTACGATGCTGTCTCCGACGTCTCTTCTGCTCCGTCGTGCTCTGGTGCTCGCGCTCGTGGTGGCGCCAACGTTGTCCTCAGCCCAGCAGGTCAATGCACTCAGCACCACGGCTCCGTACCAGTGCAAGCGCCTCACGGACCCGTCCAACAAGTTTGTGTCAGCGCTCAAGGTGCTCTTCACCGCCACCGGCACTGACGCGTCGTCCGATGGTACGTCCCCGCTGTCGCTGCTGAACGATCCGTCGGTGTTTGGACGGATCGACGAGTTGGCGCCGGAGCTGTCCCAGTGCATCGGCGAGGTGGATCCTCTGTCGGTGATCACGAGCCTCGCGACGTCGCCCAAGGCGCTGCAGTGCTCACAGCAGATCGATGTGTTCGATATCACAGCAAGCTCGGCGGCCGCTGAGATCAGCCCGACCTACTACAAGGATTCCATGTGTCCTCAGTACAAGACCACGATCGTGCCGTGTGTCACGGAGGTGCTACTGCCAGCGTTGGAGACGGCTTTCAGTGGAAGCAACGGCTGCTGTGACCCGTTCCAGAAGCAGGTCATGACCTCGTTCGGCGGTTCGATGACCAAGACGGCGACCACGCTGCTGCAGTTGATCGGCAACGCGTTGTGCAGTGTCAAGTCGTCGTCCACGAACGCGAACGCGCCGGCTGTGATGTGTGGCGACTCACTGGAAGCCAACTGGCTCAAGCACACTGAGGGCGAGGACGAAGCCGCGTTTGTCAGCATGCTCACGGCGTTCCAGATCCCGAACGACCAGGCGTGCAAGGCCGCCAACAGTCAGCCGTTCACGACGACCACGGGCGTGCAGGCGCAGTTTGGATTCAAGGATGTCACGCCGTACGGAATCTGCTACACGCCGACGGACGCGCTCGTTAGCTACGTGCGTAGTTGGCCAATGTGGTCGGCGGCGATTAGCGGTGCCAGCACGGCGACTGTCACGCAGAACGTGTTGGGTGACAAGCGCTGCGCGCGTGGTGATGACGTGGTCAAGTGGGTCGTGGACGAGAGCGGACCGGTGATGAAGACGGCAAACATTGTGGACGAGCTGATGTCGGTGCTCGGCGTCGCGGTCAGTGGCGCGGCTGGTGAAGATCCAACCACGCCAACGCTCACGCCGTCGGTCACACCAGCCCCGAGCAGTGGAGATGGCTCAGCCGCCACCCCAGAACCAACAACTCAGGAGCCGACTACTCCGGCACCTACCACTCCAGAGCCAACCACTACGGAGCCGACCACGTCGGAACCCAGCAGCGAGGTGCCTGTCGAATCAGGCAGTGGATCCGTGGGTGTCTTCGACACTGGCAGTGGCAGCAACTCGGCCACCTCGGTCGAGAGCCTCTCGTTCGAGATCGAGGCGATGCCACTCGAAGTCCAAGCGGGCGAGGACGAAACCACCCCCGAGCCAACCATTGCTCCATTCCAGATCACCAAGCACTCGGTCGTGCACGCGTTCCACAAGGTGCTGTTCCACAACCACCACGGCCGCGCGCTCGCCGAGTCCTCGGCCAGTAACCTCACACTCGCCGAGTCCTCGGCCAGCAACCTCACACTGGCTGAGTCGATCCAGGGCATGGCGTCGCAGCTCACGTCGCTCGTTGGCAACATGTGCTTCCACATCCCGAACGGCGTCCAGTGCTCGTTCAGCGGCCAGTGGCTCGAGGAGCCGTACCCGCAGGGCACATTCAACCCAGCGGGCGAGGACGATGTGTCGCCGAGTCCGACGCCGTCGACCTCCAAGCCATCCACGACCGCGCCGACCATCAGCAACTCGACCAACTCCACGGGCGCGGCGCCATACAGCCGCACGCAAAGCTCCACGTCCATGGTCGCGGTCGCCGCGTCGTTTGCTGTGCTATTGGTGCAGTTGCTCTAAGTGATCACAGGTCAGTTGTGCCCTTCTCCTTCATTTCCCATAATATATGCTCCAGACTTGCATGAGGTATCTATCGTACGACCAGTACCAGAGCGTTCTTGTCGTGGCTTGGCTTGAGACAGTTCTTCCACATGAACGCATCGATAACGGGTTACAAAGAGGAAGGCTGATGTCAGTTTCTTGCGTGTTACACGAATACAAAATGCAGGGCATCCCCAGTCCCAATAATGCAAATGTACCTAAGCTCCTTGGCAGCTTAGACGCACGGAATGTACTGCACGCTCGCCATGTTGTCCATCTTCTTGAGGTTCTCGAGGATGTTTTGGTTGGCGACGCGCCACGTGGTATCCACGAGACCGGCCGTCGTCGCGTTACTGTCGTCTGGGGCCGGGTACGGCCAGTACGTCTCCGGGTTGAGCGTGTACCAGAAGCCGCCGGCGAGGCCCTGGTTGGTCAAGAGCATGTTCTCGATGAGCACCTGGATGATACGCGTACTGGTCTTCATCTTGGTCAGATCTTCGTTGCCCATGAGGCCACCGAACGACGAGAGTACGACAGCAGCACCCGACTCACGCGCTGGACCGAACATGTACTTCATGCTGCGCTCGACGTTCTTGCGCAGCACATCGTCCGAGCTCTCCTCGTAATCAGACGCGAGCATATCACCCTCGGCAGTGCCCGCATCGAAAAAGTACGGCTTGGGCAGGTACGAGCTGGACCAGTACTTTGGCGCGTACACTACCTTGTTGGCCTTGGACAGCTGGATCGGTGCGCTCGCCACGTCGCTCAGGTCCGAGCCAGGGAAGAAAATGTTCTTGATGATGCGGTCACCTTCAAACTCGTCCTTGTGGGAGCTGCCCTGGACGCCCCCGATAAATGCGAGCCATTCGGGGCACACCGAGAGCAGGTGGTTCCCCAGCTCGGTCGCGGCGGCCGCCCAGTCCGTGTCCGAGCCGTCGCCCCACGTCGCCGTCTTGCCGATACCGTCCTTGAGATCGATACCAATGATGTTGTAGTGCTTGCCGTTGCAGAGTTCCTCGGCGAGGTTCGAGATGGCGTCCTTGATGTCGTCGATCCGGATGGACGTGCCGTACCAGAGCGCCGTCGAGTCGGCCGAGAACGCCGAGAGTACGTGGAAATCCAGCACGACGCCCATGCCAAACTGGCCGAATCCCTGTGCAACCTGGCCGATAAAGTCGTTGTACCTGGTGGCCGAGAGCGCGCGGTTCGAGTTGGTGTTGATGAGGTTGGTGGTGATGGGGATGTTGCGCAGCGCCGAGTCGATGGACAGCGGAAGCCGCACGATGTTAAAGTTGTTGCCCTTGAGGAACTCGCCGACGCGGTAGAGCGTCGTGCCTTCGCGCGAGTTGTCCCAGAGACCCTTGACCACGCCCTTGGAGTCCTGCATGCCCATCCAGTTGACGCCCTTGATGTCGAGCTGCACCTCTTTGCCGTCCGTGAACACGGCGAATATCCGACCGTTCTTGCTCACGTAGTCGGGCTGCTGGCATTCTGTAAAGTTTTTTTTTAGTTTTTTTAGGGATAAAATCGTCAGTATCCGGGGGAGAATATCCACATGCAACCATGTCATGACACGCACTCTGGTCCGTGTAGTCCTCTGGGTTGATCACGTCGATGTCCTCTTCGGTCGTGTTGACGGGGCGGCCGTCGGTGATCACGGTGCCCGTGCCGAAGCTCTCGCGCACGGCCGCGTCCGACGCCGCCACTTTTTCGTTCACGCGCTCGTGGGCCTTGAGGCCATAGTACACGAGCCCAAACACCGACCCGGCAAACACCAGGATCAGCGCCAATGCGCCCGGCCACGTCTGATCACACAAACGCACCCAGTTAGTCAATCGAGTCTGTCAATTGTCTGTGAATATCCATATATGACGGCGACGCACCGATCGTCGGCCGCGGTAGCGCACGGTCTTTTTGCCGGCGAATGTGGTGTCGACTTCGGCCGCAGCGATGATGCGCTCGACCTCGGAGCTGCGGCCCTGCGAGAACGAGCCGCGTCCCTGGCTCATTATGGCGTTGGCTCGAATATAGGTGACGCGGAATGAGCCCGTGCCAGCACGTATGCGAGTGTTTCCTTTGTGTTGTCGTGGAAGCGCTCGCTTCGCTTCCGGGCGAGGGCGCAGAAGCGGTGCAGTAGATGCGTTATCTCAGTAGATAGGGTAGGAAAACACCTTACATTGGTGGGATAAAACCTCGAGAATTGTAACTGCTCCTACCCATCGTGCACCCGTTGTCGAAAATTTCAGTGGTCAAAGTATACACGAGTATACGTACCACTGTATACTAACGAAGAGTCGGGCCACATCCGGGTATAGGGTCCACAGAGGCTTGCCACACACTGCGCGGTGCTGATTGGCTCATAATTTCAGACAGTGGCAGATACATGGTGAATATATCTGTAAAAAGCAATAAAGTGAATTGAAATCCACAAGTTCGTTTCTAAGATATTCAAACGAGTACTGTAACACACGGATCACAAGGCGCAAATGACTGTTGATCCTGTTGACGATTGCAAGCAAACACCACTCGCTATCACGTGCGGACGCAGGCTCGCGCTCGACGATGACGGATCCTATTGACGCGCAACAGAGCGAGCAAGATCACAGCGCGATCAGCAACAAGCTATCGAAGCAACGTCAACTCGCCGACACGATGCCTCCGCGTCCATGGCACAAACTCCAGCTATCTTACATTGCGACTGGCGAAGAAGCTATGCTTGTACGGACTCTGCAGGGCCAGCGATTGCGTATCTGCCACAGCAACTCACACAGTTTTATGATATGCATGTGTAGCTTGGTCGCAGTGATATGTCAGCCGCGTGGAAGCTGTTCCTGTTTGGTAATGGCTCGCCAACACACCACCTCGGCCTGCTGTCTGACTCGCCCACCGAAGTGGATGTGATCGGCTTGGAGCACATCGGCGACGCGATGGACGACGCACAGGAGCACATCAACGAGATCGTGACACCGCGGTGTCGGCGCCAAGTGTGGCTGCGCAACGCGAGAGGCGAACGACTCGGCTACGCGTCGTCCTGGCTCCACGAAGCCGACGTGGGCAAGGTGTTCAAGAACCAGCGGATCCCGATCGGCAAAAACATCTTGCAGAACAAGACCGAGCTCTTCCGTGACATGAAGAGCGTGTACTGCGGCACGTCGCCCGAGCTGGAGAAGGCGTTCGGCTTCCCGGGTCCATTCTGGGGTCGCTCGTATCTGTTTTGGAATGGCGGGCGGCCCGTGACGTTCATCTACGAAGTGTTTTCACCCGCACTAGAAAAGTACATGGGGCCCGTATTGGTCAGCGAGGCAGCGACATAGACACATAGCGTATGTAGTAGTTTAGAGCCATCTCCACCCCAATCCACAAGCATACCATGGCATCGTACTACGTAGTAACAGCGAATGGGCTGGGGTTCGTGAGTGTATGAAGCAGTTCTACCTATGAACAACGGTTCTATCTCTCGCATCGGCACGCTGCCGTACACAGGCGGCGATAGACACCATTGTGCCTGCATGTGCTGCTTACAACGACATACGCCATCGGCCCTTGATGAATCGGCGCGTCAAGAGCTTTCGGCCGCTCACTGTTCGGCGGCGGGACATGAAGCCGTGCTTGCGCTTGCGGCGGAGCACGCTCGGCTGGTAAGTACGCTTGACCGCCAGGAGCGGTTCTAAACACAGCATCCAGTTAGTACACCATGGATTTTCATGCATGGAATGATCGCTCATCGTATCGTACCGTTCACGACGTTCGTTGGGCACTCCATCACCGAGTTGGAAACCTCTGGAAGGTGCGAGATATGGAGGTTCATGTTGGGGGTCTCGAACACAAGCGGCTTGCGCACGAATGGATCTACAAGATTGGGGCTGATTAGACGAGAGCCCCGTGCCATTGAGAGAAAGAGTGACATGTATCGTACCATTGATCATCGGCGTCGGCACGGACGCAGGGTTGATCATCATCATGACCGCCGGACTGACGCCGGCGTTGAACTGCACACCAGCGGCATTGGACAGCGCACGCGCAGTGGTCGTGACGGAGGCGCGGGATCGCACCACGGAGAGCGCGCTTCGAGCAAGCATGGTCGCCATTCTTGGTGTCTGTGGCGTCCGAGTCCACCACCACCAGAGAGAGGACCGGTCAATTCAATTTTGAGTTGCATGGCGAATTGCACTTGTGGAGTGATTGTCAGTTTTTTAGAGGACAGGGAAAACATGTTTATCCAAGGAAAAATCTGTTTTAGATCTATTTTGAGTAAGACCTTCTTTGCCTCACTCTAACGCTTCTTCTGTCGGGTCCGCAGGCCGCCACTCGAAGTAGCAGTCCGCTTGTCACCGGCACCAAGTGCTGGTGTCGCAGTTGGAGGCAGGAATGCAGACGTCGTGCTACCGAAAGAACTTGCACCGGCAGCCGGAGCGGGCGTTGACGCACCGAACGAGAAGCTTGAGGACATGGCTGGTGCTGCCGAGGTCGCGCCTGTCGAGATGGTTGGAGCCGCAGTTCCACCGAGGCTGAACGAGACCTGCTTGGGTGCTGCCGTGGTCGCAGTGGTCGCGCCACTGCCAAAACTGAAGCCTCCACTCGCCGCTGGCGCCGTCGTTCCTGTGGTGATCGTTGGCTTGGCCCCAAAGAGACTGGTCCCCGTCGACGCAGCGCCGAAACCAGGCGTGGCTGTCGTCGTGGCACCGAAGCCTGGAGTCGCCGCGTTGGTGTTGCCGAACCCGAACGCACCTGTTGGCTGTGGCTGCGGCTGTGTCTGCTGGACGATCGTCGGCGTGACACTGGTCTTGAAGCGAATGTTGTCAATGTCGCTGTCATGGTTGGCCTTCTTGCGCTTGTCGAACGGGTTCTTGAAGCGTGACAGATTGGTCTCGCCGTGTCGGATCATGTCCTCCTTCATCTTGCGGATGAACGCCTGGCGCATCTCCTCCGTCTTCTCGTGCACCTCGGCGACCTGCGCGGCGAGTTGAATCATCGCCGTGTTCTGGGCGATCATGATCTGGTGCAGCATCGCTGGATCCATGTCTTGGACACTCGACCGGTTCTTTTCATACAGCGGTCGGTACTCGGACTCGACATTCTCGATCAGCGTCTTGATCTGCTCCATGCGGCCTTCAAAACTGTCGAGCAGTTCCCAGTAGTACGGCGACGGCACTTCGACTCGACGCATGATCCCGTAGAAGCGCTGGGACGTGCTCTCCCCGCTCATGCTGCGCAAGTTGAGCGTCGCGTTGTCCACTTGGTTGATCAGATGCTTGACGTCCTTGCGGATGTGGTGAACCGCGGTGGCCTGGCGATCTTGAAGGTTTCGACGCACCAGCACGTCCTGCTCCAACTGCTCCAGGTTGTTCTTGAGCTCGTCTTGTTTCCGTGCCGACACCGACTTGAGAAATGCATCCGACTGATCCTCTTCTTTCAAAAACTGGTGGAAATCTGTAATGTTTTTCTTCACGTCCACTGGCAGCGAGTCGAAGACGGTCTCCAACGTGATCGCTGGCTGCGTGGGCGCGAGCGATTGGTGCTGCTGTGGCTGGGCCGCGTTGAAACCAGTGAACCCTGTCGTGGCCGTCGCACCTCCGCCAAACATACTCGTACCCGCTGGCTTGGCTCCAAACAAGCTGGTGCCAGTGGTCGCTGCGCCACCGCCAAAGAGACTGGTGCCAGTCGATGGCGCGGCTCCTCCGCCAAACAGGCTCGTCGATCCACCTGTGTTACCACCACTAAAGAGATTCGACGACGTGGTCGTCGCAGGAGACGCCGCGCCGAAACCAAAGCCGCCGGAACTCACGGGCGCCGCAGTGGACGTGGCTGCTGAGCCGCCGAAGCTGAAGCCACCACTCGCCGCGGCTGGGGCAGGCGTCGCGCCGAAGGAGAACCCTCCACTACTGGCTGCCGGAGCAGCTGAAGCAGCGCCAAAGGAGAAGCCACCAGAGCCGGCGGCAGGCGCAGCGGTCGGCGCCGCCGTGTTGGCGCCGAAAGAGAAGCCTATATGGAGTATTGTGTTAGCCACTTCTATCCTCCTCTACTTCATGGAGAATTTGAACCCACCTGAGGACGCCACAGGGGCCGCGACCGCCGTGTTTCCGAAGCTAAACGACATGATGATGGAACGAGTACAGATTCCTCGTAGTGGCACCTCGTAGCTGCAGGGAGAGCGCGCGCGACCACGAACGAAGTGTCGGGTATAAGTTAGCTATGGTGTGGTTTCCCCTCGCTTGTTGTGCTTTGCCAGCCCAATGGCACGAATACCTGTTATAATTGATGTTCATGGCCTACAGAATACCAGGGGTAGGTTCGTAACAGACGTGATAACATACTGTGGTTCGTATTGTACAGGATCGAATATGAGGAGGCCACCGTGCACCATAGTTGCACCGGGCGCAGGCTATCCGGGATACGGGTGGAGATATGGAGGGGCGACGACACAAAGCGAGATAGATGAATGATACATCGTTCACCATAAACTGGACTCGTGCTGGAACGGCTGGAAGATGATCATGATGATGAGCACGGCAGCGACGACGACGATGAGGCCTACGAGGAACTGCACACACTGCTTGAACCCTTCCGACTCGAACTGCTCTCCGTCGGTGGAATACCGCGTTGCCAGCCCGTACTCGAGATCTGCGTCGTTGTCCGAGGAGATCACTCCGCAACATAGCTTCGACATGATCGAGTTGCATAGTGACGTCTGCTCCTGTGTACCCCGTCGCTGATCGCGAGATCCTTGCTTGTTGGCAGGTGGCGACTTGCGCGCCTTCGGTGGACTCCTGAACCATGGTAGTGGATGCACGTCTTCCTCTGTGGGTGATGATCTGCCATTTGCCTTGAGTATTAACGGCGTGGTCTCGCTCATGGATCCTTTCTTTTTCCGCTTTGATTTTCTGGTGGATTTGAGTGTAGTGTCGCCGTTTAACGTGGCGAGGTCGCTGGTGCGGGAGGGCAGCGTCGAGGAGGCGCCAAGGGTCGGCGGCGCCAGCGCGATGGTCGCACCCACATCGTGGAGGACAGCGGAGGCACCAATTGGCTTGGAGGTGGGCATGGAGCTGGCAGTTGCCGTTGGCACCGCCACGAGTGGGTCGCTGCTAGACAGAGGAGCGGGCGGCATGAGCACCGTGAGCTCACCAGGCATCAAGAAGACAGAGGGTCGGCGCGAAGAGTGAGAGGAGGGCCGGCCGTGACTGACTGCGGTGTGAGTGCTTGCCAGGTGAATTTCTGCAGAAATCGAGAGGTACACTGTACCCAAAGGTGGAACCACTCAGTCATGCACTTCGTCTCTGGACGCGGTGATTGGCCAATCACGAGATCTATAACCACGTGAGCCAATCAAATCGCTCCGATCAGTGCCTTGAAACAAGATCAAGAAAAGAACACGAACATCAACAACAAAAAACCCAAGAAAAACGGAAATGAGTCAAGCGAGAATGATCTGAGGCGGAGCTCACCGGCGGCGCGATGCGCCTCATGGCGAAAGAGATCTGATAACGAAAGGCGAGAAGCATGCGCATCGTGAAAGGCGATCACACTCATACTCTCTCTCTCACTGTCTGTGTTTGTGCTGTTTCTCCATGCCCTCCTGACAACACCAAGCCTGCTTCCTACTGACCTAATTCTGCTCCTTGAGGTAGGCGTCGTGGAGCTTCTTCTGCTTGTCCTGATCCTTCTTGAGCTTCTTGATGGCCGACTTGGTGAGCGGCTCGCCCGCGGCGTCGTGGGTGGGCAGCCCCTCGTCGTCAAACTTGGAGAAGAGCTCTGGCTGGAGCTTGAACATGTCCTGCGGCGAAATCTTCATCTTCTCCTTCTTGGCCGCGAGCTGCGCAAGCTGCGCGTCCTTGCGGCTCGCGGTTGCGTCGCTCTTGGGTTTATCCTCGGTCTGCGCGAGCGCCGAGGACTCGCGCAGCGGCACGATCTGGTTGAGCACTTTCTTCTTCCCGGACGAGTCCTTGTCCATGACGAAATACCCAATGCGCTCAAACTGCACGGCCACACCGTCCACGAGGTTGCGCGCAAACGACTCCGGGTCCACGCGTGCATTCGGGTACACAACCTCGGACTTGTCCAAGTCCAGCAGGCTCTCCCAGTCCTCGAGCGTGCCGTTGAGCTCGGGCACCTTGAACAGATGCGAGTACACACGCGCCTCGACCACGGGGCTCTTGGCGGGCACCCAGGAGAGAATGCCCTTGGGCTTGACGTCGTTGGACCAGTCCACGACACCAACCACCTTGGTGATCGTACCGGTGGCGTCCGTGTCGATCTTGGTCGCGGTAAAGTTGAACGCGTACTTGAGCCGTACCTGCTTGTTGAGCGCGAGCCCGTAAAAGGCCTTGGCGTCGTCCACGCGCACGTCGCTGCGGTCCAAGAAGATGCGCTTGGTGAGCGTGACAAAGTGGTGTGCGCCGCCGTCGCGCTCGGCGTCCTGCGGGTAGTCGGCCACGTGGATCTTGAGCGCGTCCTTGCTCGGCGCCGCCTCGTAGTTCTCCAGCACCACCTCCACCGGGTCCAGCACGGCCATCACGCGCTTGGATTTGTCCCCAAGTACATCACGCGCCACCGAGAAGAGCCGCTCGATCTGGATCGTCGACTGCACGCGCGTCACGCCGATCTCGCGACAGAACCGGTTGATGATCTCCGGGGTCAACCCCCGGCGCTTGAAGCCGTTGAGCGTGCTCAGCCGCGGGTCGTCCCAGCCGCGCACGGTGCCCGATGTCACGAGCTTGAGCAGCTTTCGCTTGGACAGCTGCGTGTACGTCATCGAGAGGCGCGCAAACTCGTACACTTTTGGCTTGTACAGGTCCAATTCGTCGAGCAGCCAGTAGTAACTCTCGCGGCGGGTCTCAAACTCGAGCGTACAGATCGAGTAGTCGATGTGCTCGAGCGCATCCACGATGCAGTGCGTGTAGTCGTACGTTGGGTAGATGCACCAGGCGTCGCCAATGTGTGGGTGCGGCACGTACTTGATGCGGTAGGCCACATGGTCCCACATGTTCGGGTTCGGGCTCGCCAGGTCCATCTTCATGCGCAGCGACGCCGCGCCTTCGGCATACAGACCCACACGCATCTTTTCAAACTCCAGCAGGTTCTCCTGCACCGAGCGCGCGCGGTAGGGCGACTTGGCGGCGGCGGGCACATCCGCTTCGTGCTTCTCGCCAGCGGCGGCGTGGAACTCGCGCAGCACGGCGCGCGAGGCCTCGATCTCGGCCTTGGTCTGGTGACACACGTACGCCTTGCCCTTCTTGATCAGCTTGATCGCGAGCGCGTAGAGCTCCGGGAAGTACTCGCTGCTGTACGTCACTTTGGTCGGCGTGTACCCGAGCCACTTGACGTTTTCGTAGATCGCCTCGATGTACTCCTCGCTCTCGGCCTCCGGGTTGGTGTCGTCGTACCGGAAGTACGTCGCACGCTTGTCCGCGGGCACGCCGAGCTTCTCAAACGCCTCGAAAAAGTTCATGTTCATCGACTTGGCGTGGCCAATGTGGAGGTACCCGTTCGGTTCTGGGGGGAACCGCGTGCGCACCTTGCCGCCCGTCACGCGAACGTGCTCCGCGACCTTCTCGGGCGTGTTCTCGGCCACTTTGAGCGCGCGCGCCTCGAGCGGATCCACTGCGCTCGCCATGTCTACGGAGTCTCTCTATGATCGCGTCCGCCAGTCTGCGGTTCTCAAGGAATGACTGAGCTGAGCTGCTGACGGATGGGTGCGCCAAGCTTGGCAACTGTTTTCAACAAAGAAACGAGGTGTTTAAAACAAATGACACCCACTTCGCCACAAGAACGTGGACGACCCGACTAAGTACGAATGCGATGAGAATGGAACCTGGCCAGCGCGCTGCTCGTAATCACCAGCGGGCATGCCCAAGTACTAGTACCGATAATGCATCACCAGGTATTGCGGAGAGTGTATGTACACCGTATACCTGAGCAATCCTGCAAAAGCACGTGGTATAGTGGGGTCGAGGGGTTCCTATTATATTTATGCTGCTGGGAGTGTATCTGACTGGCACGCGACAAAACGTCCTGCACCACGAGATGAATCATGTGGCTGATTACTTCTTCGCGAACGAGATCTTGAGCGTGTCTGTCGGTGTGAGCTTGAAGCCGAACAGGCCTTGCAGCGCGATCGCTGCCTGGGCCTCGTCGCCAAACTCCACGAATGCCAGATCCTTCTTGCCTGGCACCATTCGAACTTCCTGTATGACATCGGCGCACAGTTAGACCGATAAGCAATGCAAATGAGTACATGCCTCGCTGCAGCACAAACCTGGAATCCATGGTACTGCTTGAACAAGACGCTGAGCATTTGCTCATTGCAGGATTCCGGGAGCGATTGCAGGAACAGGATCTTGTTCGGCAGGTTCTGCACTGGAGGGGGTGGAGGTGGGGGAGCGTGTGCACGCAGTGCATTGCCGTTGGACGCGATCTTCTCCTTTTTGACAGCAGCCTTTGGTTCCGCTTTGGCGTCATCAAGCTTTCGCTTCTCACGCGGTTGATACGTGCCTTCGCGTCGAGCGATCACGTCTGCCTTCTGCTTTGCGTAGTGGATGACCAGTGGCCGCTCGAAGAGCACGAACCCATTCATCGATCGCAGGGCGTTCGTTGCACTCGGGATATCATCAAAGGTGATCCAGGCCTGCGCTCGGAGGCGATGCGCTCGACTCATGTTCACCTCCAGAATCTTGCCATGCTGCGAGAAGCTCGCATAGAGCGACTCCTTCATGCGGTCCAGTTTGATCTTGTCATTGAGGTTCTGGATATAGATCGTTTGGTTCGGCGGAGAGTCCTCGGTTAGCGTCGGCGCCGTCTCCATCGCGGCGATCACGTGCCCAATGTTTCCAACGAATCAAAGTGCAAGGGGTGAAGGCGCGTGTACAGTTACCAACATTTTATTTGTTTATTTTGTCCATTACAGAAGATCTAGAAATATGGGTCAGTCAAATATGGGTTGATCGATCCAAATCGCGATCCAAACCCAGACCCATCTTCAAGTGCTTCCCCACCCCATTCCATCGTGACGCCACGTAGGTGAAAATGGTACGTCTATGCCGTCGCTTCCAGTGGCCTCTCGCAACGACGAGAGCGTATTAGCGACTGCGACCTGTACAATCCGATAGAGGATATTGCATCGCATCAGGCGCTGTGCTTCTCGTCGTCGTGGGGGTAATATTGGTTGTTTCCCCTGGCGATTAACGCTGCTCGTTTCCCTTTGTGCGGCAGCCTCTTCGCCTGGATATCAAGCGCAAGCTGCTGTCGCGCTCGGAGCGCGTCAAGTCCGTCGACTTGCACCCGACCGAGCCATGGGTGCTCTCTGCGCTCTACTCGGGCAGCATCATGATCTGGAACTACGACACGCAGTCACTGGTCAAGACGATCGAAGTCTCGCCGTTGCCGGTGCGCAACGCCAAGTTTGTCGCGCGCAAGCAGTGGATCATCACGAGCTCGGACGACATGCAAGTGCGCGTTTTCAACTACAACACGATGGAGAAAGTGGCGGCGTTCGAGGCCCACACCGACTACATTCGCCACATTGAAGTGCACGCAACGCTGCCGTGCTTCCTCACGTGCGCCGACGACATGACCATCAAGATGTGGGACTGGGAAAAGAACTTTGCATGCACGCAGGTGTTTGAAGGCCACACGTATTACGTCATGATGGTCAAGTTCAATCCGAAGGACGCCAACACCTTTGCCAGTGCATCGCTCGACCGCACGATCAAAGTGTGGGGCATCGGCTCGGCGCACCCGCACTTTTCGCTGGACGGCCACGACCGTGGCGTCAACTGCATCGACTACTATGCGGGCGGGGACAAGCCCTACCTGATCTCGGGGTCGGACGACAAGACGGTCAAGATCTGGGACTACCAGACCAAGGCGATCGTCCACACGCTCGACGGCCACGGCAACAACCTCACGTCCGTGCTCTACCACCCTCGCCTGCCGATCATCATCTCGGCCTGTGAAGACGGCGCGGTGCGCATGTGGCACTCGACCACCTACCGTCCCGAGACGACGCTCAACTATGGCATGGAACGTGCGTGGGCATTGTCGGCGCTCAAGGCGTCCAACAAGCTCGCGATCGGCTACGACGAAGGCACGGTCGTGCTGCGTCTCGGCCATGACACGCCAGTCGTGAGCATGGACCCGAGTGGCAAGTTGATTTGGACCAACAACAATGATGTCCACACGGCGAGCGTGAAGGGCGTGGTCGCCGAGATGCAGCTCCAGGACGGTGAAAAGGTCCCGCTTGCGGCGCGCGAGCTTGGCAACTGTGACGTCTACCCGCAGAAGGTCAAGCACAACAACAACGGCCGATACGTCGTTGTCTGCGGTGATGGTGAGTACATTATCTACACGTCGCAGCAGTTGCGAAACAAGGCGTTCGGCTCCGGTTTGGATTTTGCGTGGTCCCCAACTGGTACTGGTGATTACGTCGTGCGTGAAAGCATCTCCAAGGTGACGCTCTTCAAGAACTTCAAAGAGTACAAGACGGAGAAGCCGCGTGTGCTCTCGGCGGAAGGTCTCTTTGGGGGAGCGGGTGCCATCGGTATCAAGGGCAACGACTGCGTCGCGATGTACGACTGGGAGGAGATGCGTCTGATCCGCAAGATCGACGTTGCCGTGAAGAACGTCTTCTGGTCAGAAGGCGGTAACCTTGTGGTGTTGGCCTGCGAGTCCAGCTACTACGTGCTCCAGTTCAACAAGGACTTGGTGGCGCAAGCACTCGCCACGGGTGCGCACAGCCCAGACGAAGGTGTCGACGGCGCCTTCGAACTGCTGCACGAGATCTCTGAGAAGGTTGGTACCGGTACCTGGGTGGGCGACTGCTTCCTGTACACGAACGCTGGTGGCCGTTTGAACTACTACGTTGGTGGTGAGGTGATGACGCTGGCGCATTTGGACACCAAGCTCTACTTGCTTGGCTACTTGCCGCGTGAGAACCTCGTGTTCTTGATGGACAAGATGAAGAACGTGGTGAGCTACACGGTTTCGTTGGTGATGCTCGAGTACCAGACTGCTGTCGTTCGTCGTGACTTCGAAACTGCCAACGCCATTTTGCCCAAGATCCCACAAGACCAGATGGACTACGTCGCTCGCTTTCTCGAGTCCCAAGGCTTCAAGGAGGAGGCGCTTGCCCTCAGCACGGATCCAGACCAGAAATTTGACTTGGCCGTGCAGTTGGCCAAGCTCGATGTCGCACGTGAGATTATGCTCAACGAAATCGATCAGAAGACGGCAAGCGGGCAGGAGTTGACGACTGAGACGCAGCACAAGTGGAAGCAGCTCGGCGACTTGGCGCTCAACGACTTCCAGTTCTCGCTGGCGGAGGAATGCGCGTTGCGTGCGGATGACTACAGCTTGCTGTTGATCCTGTACTCATCTCGTGGTGATCGAAACGGACTGGAGCAGTTGGCGCTGCTCGCGAAGCAGAAGCGTCGACACAACATCTCGTTCGTGTGCTATTTGCTCCTGGGCAAGACCACTGAGTGCATGGACGAGCTGAAGGAAACGAAGCGGTTCCCAGAAGCGGCTTTCTTTGCTCGAAGCTACTGCCCGAGCAAGATCGAGCTCGTGATGGACAAGTGGCGTGAGGATCTGGCTGCCGTGAGCTCGCGTGCGGCCAAGAGCCTGGCTGATCCTACCCGGGACAGCGCTCTCTTCGAGAACCTTGCCCTCTCGCTGCAAGCCGAGGCGATCCTTCTGTCTTCTCCACCGAATGTCAAGTCTGCGCAAGAGTACCTTGCGCACCAAGTTCTCGTCGACGGCGAGCAGAGCGTGCTCGCTTCTATTTTGAGTGGTGGATCCAGTGTTCAAGCTCCGACCCCAGCATCAAACGCGTCGGCTGAGGCAGTTCAAGCCCAAGCTCTCGCGGAAGCTCAGCGTCGAGCTGAAGAGGAGGCTACCCGTGCTCAGGCGGAAGCTGAGGCTCATGCCCGTGCGCAGGCAGAAGCCCAGGCCCGCGCCCAAGCGGAAGCGGAAGCGGAAGCAGCGGCTCGTGCAGAGGCAGAGGCAGAGGCTCGCGCTCGGGCTGAACAGCAGGCAAGACTACAGGCAGAAGCAGAGGCGCGCGCGCATGCTGAAGCAGAAGCAGAAGCTCGTGAACGCGCTGCCACTGAAGCAGCCGCTCGAGCGCAAGCCGAGGCCGAAGCCCGCGCCGAAGCTGAAGCGCGTGCGCGAGCAGAGGCCGAAGCACGTGCTCGCGCGGAGCAGCAAGCGCTCGAGCGAGCTCAGGCCGAAGCGCGTCTCAAGGCTGAACAGGAAGCCGCTGCTTTGACGGCGGCGGCTGCTTCGTCGTCTGCGTCGTCGTCGTTTTCCTATTCCGCCATCGCGACTACGACGACCACCACGTCGTCGGCCAACCTGCTCGATTTTGATCTCGGCAACGAAGAGCTCCAATTCGAAGATGACGATGAAGCCGACTGGGGAGAGATGTGAGAAGGAAGGTGCATCATCGTGAGAGGCCGTGAGAATGGCACAATGCATTAGATAATCTGTTTTATACGTTCTCTAAATCTCGTTTTACGTTGTTTCCATACCGGTAGAATACCGGTACACCTGGTGCTGGTTCGCTTCAATTCCCCAACCTCTCGGCAAACGAACATGAGCTCCTCGGAAGACGCGACGGCGAGCAACAACAGCGCGGCGACCGCTCCGTCGAGTGGACCCGTGACGGCCACTACGGTGTTCGAGGGTCTCAAGAGCCACACAGAGTGGTCGCGCGGGGTCGTGTTCGACGCCGAGGGCCGCGTCATCGCGTCCACTTTCAAGCACGTGGACGGCGAAATCGACGCGTGGACCAAGCTCTTTGCCAAGCGCGAGGACACGATCGCTTCGGGTATCATCCTGCTCAACGAGCAGTACGACGTGCACAGGTATCCTCGCATCGTATAGGTTCCCTTCTATAGGCAATGCATGGATAGTTGATCAAGGATGTGCATCTGGCAGGTTCCACCCACCGCTCATCTACGGCCGCCGCGGAGATCCAACGTCGGACGACAGCGAGGGCATCTGCGCCTGCCGCGTCGAGCGCAACACCACCAAGACGCCCATGTTCGCGCTCATCACGTACTCGTATCCGACGCTCTCAGCGCGCGCCGCCCCGCAGCTCAAGGAGTTCTGCGAGACTGTCGGTGCGTATTGATCCGTCTTGTTGGCGTTGGTGATGCTTCTGACATGTGTATCCACTGTACTGTACAGTCGCAAACCTGGTGTAATACCGGTACAGTATCCACATGCAAAACACAAATGAATACGACACCATTTCATCCCGAGCAAAGTACCCACTTGGTTGGCTCCCATTCTTATCCCTACTACAGGCAGTAAGGCGACGCGCCTACGCCATCACGCCGGACGCGACGTACGCGTTCAACGCGTTGGCGTAGTTGCTCTTCTCCAGCGTTGTGCCGGCCTTGAGCAGGCAGCGCCTCTGCGCGTTGCGCTTGAAGTAGGTGAACGCCTTGCAGTTGGCGGTCGCGCGGCAGTGGTCGCAGCACTCCTCCACGGTCTCCAAAACCTTCTCCGACCCTGCGATGTCGTTGCCGTGGTAGAAAATGTTGCGCTTTTGCTGTCCGCAGCGCGCGACGTCCCACGGACCAACAGGTGGCATCGGTGTTGTTGGTTTTGGCGTCACCGGTGGCGTCGTTGGTGTCGGTGTCGTTGGTGTCGGCGTTGGTCTGCGCTTACCGGAAATATTACCCACGATCCTCGTGCGGCCCGCCGCCGACGACTTCAAGTAGCACGCGTTGTACTGCTTGGAGAAGGTAAACACCACACATTTTGGCTCGTTGTTGCATGCGTCGCAGCAGTCGGCGAGGTTGTCCACGCCGCTGACCGTGCGCACATCAAAACCGAAGTAGTCGGTGTCGGTTTCCAGCCCGGCGGCGCACGTGTCCGGCGCCGACAAACACACATAGTTGGTGACAGCCAACGGGTGGCAATAGTTGGTGCCGCAGCACGTGACGCCGCCACCACACGACCCGCCGACCGCCACACACATGGACCCAGACTTCTTGATGCCCGACACCAACCCAGAGCCAGTCCTGCGCTCGTACCCGGCCTTCTTGAGGTTGCACGCGCCCGACGACGTCACGTAGGTGAATGCCAAACAGTTGGCGTTGGCGTTACACTCGTCACAGCACGCCGACTGGTCCGTGGCCGTGAACGAGCGCAGGTCGCCACCGAAGAGGTCGACGCCAACTTCGGTGTTGGCGCACGCCGACACTTTGCCACCGGAGACGGCGCCAGGCAGTACCGACTTGGCGTCAATAGATGTCTTCATGTAGCACGTGTTGTACACGTACGTGAAGGCCTTGCACGCCTTCTCGGCGTTACAGGCACTGCAGCAGCCAGCGAGGTCCAGGTTGGCGACGGCCTTGAGGTCGTTGCCGCTGTAGTCGATGCCGTTCTCGACCGCCGCACATGTGGATGGCACCGGCAGCGGCGTGGTTGGTGTTGGTGTCGTCGGTGTTGGCGTGGTTGGTGTTGGCGTGGTCGGCGTTGGCGTCACCGTGAGCACACCAGAGACCGCGCCCGGCATGGCCTTCTTACTGCCAGTAGAAGACTTGAGGTAGCAGCCCTGCCACGACGCCACGTACGTGAACGCCTTACACGCCGGCTCGCCTTGACACGCAGCACAGCACTGCTCCTGGGTCACACCGCCAACGTACTTGAGATCGTTGCCGTAGTAGTCAGTGTCCTTCTCCACCACTGGACACGTCGACGGCTGCAAAGTCGTTGGCGTCGGCGTCACCGACGTCTTGACACCAGAGACAACATTGGCCGACACCGACTTGGCGCCAACCGTGTGCTTGAGGTAGCACGTTTTGGAGCCCGTGGCGTACGTAAAGACCTTGCACGACGACTCCGCGTCACACAGGGCGCAACAGGCCGCAACATCGGCAGTCACCGTGCTGTAGAGATCATTGCCGTCGTAGTCAACGTTGGTCTCCAACGACGCGCAGCCGGACGGCGCGGCAGTTGTTGGCGTTGGTGTCACCGACTTGAACCCGAGCGCAGCGCCTATCATCATCTTCTGGGCGCCCCTGTCCTTCTTGAGGTAGCATGCCGGCCCCCACGTGTTGATGTACACAAAGTACTCGCACTGCGGGTTCTCCTTGCACTTGTCGCAACACTCGGACGGTTGCTGGAGGCCAAAGTGGCTCGCCACATCCGTACCGACGTAGTCCACGTTGGTCTCCATCGCTCCACAGCCAGAGGGGACTGAGATGCACTGGTAGTAGTTGCCGTCCCATGGCTGGCAGTAGCTACCGCTCGTGCAACACGAGAAGCGAAGGGAGTTGCCGCACTGGGCGCCAGCAGGAGTCGGACCGCCCGTGCACGTCGTCTGCGCGGTGGCGGTGATCGGCGCGAACAACGCGAGCGCCAACACGGAAGCGAGCGCGCGCATGGTACTGTAGGCAGTGGCCGATAGCGGTAAGTGCCAGCGAGCTCGCACTTGGGGGAATGACTCTGCATTGGGCAGGGCAGGGAGGCCATGAGATGGACCGAGCGTATTCCATGGCGGTCACACGACTCAAGCATCTCAAATCGCAGGTCAGGATGACCCAAGCAGCACATCAAGATCAAGCATTCAGATGTATGTGATTATACAGGATTATGCATCGTGGTTTGAGAAGACTGGAGCTACTGAACTGCGGTTGGTATCATTTGATAGAGGTTCGATCCTGACTTGCCCTAACCGCAACACGACTGGGACTCACACTTTGGGTGTTCACACACCTGTTGATATAGTCTTAAAACAGTTTGTTTGAGTGTGGTGGGAATACATGTTTCAAGATAAGGATACCCGCTTCCCTCAAAAGAATTGATATAGATCGATTCATGCACCGAAATCCAGATTCACATCGAGGAGCCAACAATCTGGACCCATCGCCTTCATCGGATGGCCTCAAAGAACGTCAGTACGAGGACGCCGCAGTTGTAGGAATCGCGTTGCTCGAGGCTCCGAAATCGCGAACTCCTGGGTATACTTGGGTGGTGCATCGAAATCATAGGCACCAGGTGCTTCGCGACCCACCACTCCATGGTGGAGTAGCGCTCGACAGACTGGAATGGATCGAACGAGACATAGGAGTTGTCTTGTATATCGAAGACCACGCCACACCAGTGTTCTGGGTCGTCGAAATGGATCGCCACCAGAATCATTGGCAGTGAACCAGTGTCTGGACGAGTAACAATCGCTGGCAGAGACTGTATGGCTGGGACCACTCGTAGTAGGTCGTTGGTCTGCGCGGATATGGTTGACTCGTGGGGTGAGATGATGAGTGCTGGCCGTGTACTCGCTTCTTGGATTATCTCCATCGTAGAATATATCGAGTAGCTGTCGATGTGCTCTTTGTCGGCAAAGAACAGCACGGACGCTTCCTTGCTCGCGAGATCGATGTCCCTCACGCGTTGCTTGGATTATGAACAAACGATGTCGCACTCCAGCCAACTTGGTCGATTGGATTCTGAGCTGCTGTCGATCCAGTCGAGGGCATGTTGCGCTATTCCGAGCATGTCTTGAGCGAGGATCACCTTCCTCATCAGTTGGAGTGCCGTCACGTCGTAGACTTCGCGGTCGATGACGACCACAAGGTCGGTCATCGAGGGACCTTCCTGTGTCTCGCTTCGGCAGCGACGGATGTAAGTTCTGTGATAGAGTGGGCCAACGCCGTGGTGATCACATCTTCGTTCTTTGAGGTTTCGCCCAAGTCGAGTCAAGCCGGAAGGATATCCAGTAAAGGAGTTGTTGGTAGTGTAGTGAGTGGTTTGGCTAGAAAAGGAAATAAACATTAGGTAGGAGTAGGAACATTAGGGACAGCCCTGGGGATGGGAATAGCCCATCTCCTTTTGGAGATGTGTGGAGGGGAATTACCCCCTGTGGCACTGAATTTATTCTTCGATTTTGCGTGTGAGAGAGAAGAGCACCACCAAGACAGCCTACGTACGAAAAACTCTATTTCAGCCAATCAGGACCCGAGCAGAAGGACATTCAGTATACGTGTTTGTATCGGGAAGAAGACTTGCTGATCAAGAAGGAGTCAACGGACGACGGAGCGGTGTGGGCGCTACGGAAGTGATCTACCCCTGTGTATCTGCGGTTGCGCTG
>JAADXF010000282.1:0-24613 GCA_023337575.1 Pythium chondricola | reverse complement strand
CCACTTCAACGCAGTGTGTCGTATCTGCAAGCGATGCATCACCACCATGCTCAATCCTACAGCTCAAGTGTTGCATCGTACACTTCAAGTGCTGCTGCCGGCCCACCTATGAGAGTTCGCCCGGACGAGCATTATTCCACCAGACACGGACGCCCACCACACGCAAGTGGTGCATTGATGCGCGATTTTTGATTTGTACGTACTCTATGGTGGATTTATTTACACGCATCTTACCAACGTTATTATTCCAGCAAAAGTACGCGCATTTCCTGTAGCCAGCACTTCGTCTTCGAGACTCTGAGCCTAAACGATCTTTGTCGTCGATTCTTATCGTCGTCGTCGTCGATGCCATGTCCGTGTATGACGGCGGGCTCATTCGTATGCTTCTCAGCATGGAGCAACAGGTGCCAACACCTTTATCGCGCTCCAAGACGCGTGCACTCTGCTTGTCGATAGTCCGCCTTCGACATGGCGTGACTATCAATGGAGAGGCTATGGATGCTATCAAGGTGGCTCTTGAGGTCTTCGGTGTTCACGATGTCGAGCAAGCCACTGTCATCCTGAGGTGGCTCCTGAACGATCCCACCGTCCACCATTTTACTCGAGATGTTGTCGATCGCTGGATCGAAAATGCTCTGCGTGATCCTCTCACATTTTTGTTTCAACAGCCACAACGTCGTAAGTATGATCCAAACATTTTAGACTACTGGTGCTAACTGGTCGATTAACGTGCAGCTGATGATGAAGAAAACAATCCACCAGTACCAACAGCGGTACCAGCACCGACCCTACCAACATCCACCAGAGCCAGAACTACAGCTCCATCAACCAACCCTGATCGAAGCCGATGACCATGGTACTGAATGTTTTGTTTGCTGCGTCTTTCAATTTTCTTTCGTGGGTGCCGAGGCTTCTTTCTCCATCCAACTTGAGCAAAAACGGCTATGCAAACAGTCAGACGTGGAGTGGTAGTACATGCAGCTATGCAGTTACTTACCGTCTTCAGCCCACGTGTCATCATCTCTTCTTGTCAATCTTCTTGTCAATCGGAATGTGATCATGAACCGGTATTACTCCGAAGTACTTATCGAGAATCTGCGACGTGTGATCGTCGTCAAAACCGGTAATATGTTTACTTATTTGAAACTGCAAATCGAAAAAACCCGCGAAAGAAAACAAGATAGAAAAATGAGCACGACCTCGCGCACGGGCAGCGCGACGCGCAGCGTAGATCACGCCTCAGGTCGCGGGCCGCGGAAACAAACCACATTGGAGAAACTCCGCACTCCACTCGCGGTTCGAATCGCGACGGCAAAGGCTCAAGAGCGTGTGTCTGCCAAGGCATCTCCCGTTGCACGTCGACCGCCACGACCAGAATGGAACGAATATTTGACCGACCAGAATCGATACAAGCTTTCGAATGACCGGCAGCTTTTGCGACATATGCAGCAGTTATCAGCGGCCCATTTCCATGCTCGTCAGTCGCCGCGCCATCCATCGCGACGACCAGAGTATTATCATGAGGAGCCAAGTGACGCCTATGAACTGGATTCATCGGCTCGAATGCGCGAGGAGATTGACCGGCTGGAGCGAATGCTATCGCAGCTTCAGTATGAGGCAACTGGTCCTGGTGAGAACGAAAGCGACGATTACTATGCGACGGAGCCCCAGGCTGGCAGTGAGGCGATCGGCCACGACGACGCTTCTGCAGACAACGACGATGAGGCACCCGTAACACTGGACGAGTACCTGGTAAATGCATGCCAAAAGAGCATCGGTGTTGGTCTGCATTTCGCTCGCAGAGTGAATGAAGCAGAACAAGACCTCACAGAAGAACGCCAGCAGCAACAACAACAAGCGGATCACATCCGCCGCCTAGAACTGGTGAGTACAGCCTCTATTAGCAGTGGGGTGCTATCGTTTGTTGATGGGTGATACTATGTGTGATAGGAACAAGAGCACACGCAGCGGCAGCTGGATAACCTCACCGCGAGATACGAAGACGTGACAAGCCAGGTCGACGCCATGGTATTACATCATGCAGTTTATGAGAATGTCTTTCGATGGAATCCACTCATTGCTCTTCTGTGCATAATCTGATCTGCAGCGCGACGCTTTGATCGCAACGGAGGAAGCGCTTCATCGACTGACCCAGGAACTATCTGGGTCTAGACCGCGCACTACCAAACGTATGCTGCATCGTGACCACGGTTTCGACAACCACGCACTCGAACTGACTCGTACCCCTCAATGTTTGACGCTATAGACACTCGGCAATCCCATGATCGCTCCACAGACTCTCGATCCTCTTCGCACAAGAGCAACCAAGACCACCACGTCACCTTCCAGGTCGATTTCGATAACTATCCCTGATTGGATGAAATAGTGTTCATTCAAATCGATGATTGGTCATAAATACCTCACAACCTAGACCAAAACTTTTGATTCAAAAGCACCTTGCAACAATGGACACTACACCAATGTACACCCCGCCGCCGTGGGGTGCGGACGGCGCGAACGCCTTCGGCCTCTCGCTGGACGTGATCAAAGGAGGTGTGCTCATCGAGTCTCTGAGTCTACCTATAGACTCTACCAAGAGCTTTGTCGTGGTCGGGCGCATGGCGCCGCGATGCGACCTGGTCCTGGAGCACCCGTCGATCTCGCGCGTCCACGCGGCGCTGCAGTTCGACGACAACGGTGTGCTCTTCTTGATGGACTTGGGCAGTACGCATGGCACGTTTATCAACAAGAAGCGGCTGCTCCCACGCGGTACACAGCGGCTCCACGTCGGCGACATGGTGGCGTTCGGCGAGTCTTCACGCAAGTACGCATTGTGTGGACCACCTGATTTACTGCCCGAGGAAGGCGCTGTTCGCCGATGCGGACAAGAGGAAAACATAAGAGCGGAGCGGAGAACAGATTCTACTAGTGCAGAGGACGACGACGGCGCGTCGTGGGGGTTCCGAGAGGACGCCGAAGAAGAGGAGGAGGACGAGGAGGAGGAGAACAGTGACGGTGACGCGCAGAACCGTGCTTCGACTCGGCGACGAGAGGAGAATGATCTCCCCGACTACCTTCGTGGAATCAAAGAGCAAGGACGCTCCTCCTACACATCCCGTGTGAGCGCGGCGGACGTCAGTGAAAAAGACCAGAAACTGTTCCAGCAACTGCAGGCCAAGCTCAAGAAGATGGAGAACCTCGAGACCGAGCAACAGCGGATCAACGCCAAGCAAAACAACCTGCAGGGCCTGACTGAGGGCCAGGAGAAGGCGCTGGAGCGGAACGCTGCTCGCGTGGAGACTCTGACCAAGGAGATTGAGGAGCTGGAGGAGCGGATCCTCTCCCGGTCCGCTCAGCGAGAGCAATCGCGCGCTGCAAACGTAAAGAAAACGACTGGAGGACGACGTGAACCCTCCTCCTACGACAGCGACGAGGATGATTTCTACGATCGCACTGCTGCCAACAAGAAGCGACAGCAACTGCGACAAACCTCCACTGGCTCCGCTGTGCTCAAGGCAGCGACGGCAGAGGTGCTGACCGCCGACAGCATTCAGCAGCGGATCCTGTCACTGGAGAAGGAGTTGGAGGTGGCCAAGGGCGAGTACGAACGTGTTGACGGGGAGAAGAAGCCACCAGTAGGCAAGGGAGAAGAGGTGGACGCCCTGGATGCGTACATGCAGTCCGCGGCGCAAGACTTGCACGCGAGTGAAGTCGCTCGGCTTCGATCACAGAGTGAACTATTGGAGAAGGAGCTGCAGAGACAAAGGGAGCTGCTGGCCATCGCGATGCCGGCACTCTATCAGCAGCAAATGGCTCGACAAGGCGAAGCCGAGTCAGCGAAGAAGGAGAAGCGAGTGCAAGTGCAAGTGGCTGAGCCGCAGCCTATGGTCTCCAGTGTCAAACCAGTTGCGCCTGCTAGTGAGGCCCAGGCAAAGCCTCAGGCTGATTCAGCCAAGCAAACGACGGCATCAACGAAGGAAGATGTACCGAAGGAGACACTGACGGCAGAAGTGAGTGAGGCACCACAACCAAAGAAGCGACGGCTGCTGGGTCCCACGCTGCCACCACCATCCGCAGCACCCACTGCGGTGCAATCCTCCGCTGTACTAGAAGGAGGAGATCGCGTGTGGGTCCCACCAACGAACCAGACTGGTGATGGCCGCACAGCACTCAATGACAAGTACGGATACTGAGACCACCAAAGGATCACGATCAAAAGCACCAGTCTGCCAACGACGATAAGTTGTGTTCTTGTGTACCACTGCAACATCGTGTCCTTCGATCGCCCACGTTGGTTCAAGCAGCAGCTGAAGGATGTGTAGCTTGCTTGGACGGAGGAAGCTCCTTCTTTCGAGCCTTTTGCTTGAGCTTGTCTATGACCTCGGCATCGAATCGGTTGGTCGAGAACGTGTCGACTTTTCCCCGGGCATTTTTCAGCTCCAGGCAGCGATCCACCCTGCCCAGGCCAGGAAAACCAGTCAGAACTTCTTCCATGGCGAGTGCTAATTGCTCGAGCATCGCCCAGCACTCGTCTCTGGAGTTCCCAGCAGCGCGGATGAGGACAACACCTTTTTCTGCTTTCTTGTCGGTATCCAATCGGGCAACGCCCACGCAGCCGCCTGGCATCTTCACCTCCAATCGTCCGCTGACGACCGTATGCGTCTGCTGTGTAGTGTGCGTGTGCACCACAAAGTGGTCGAACACCGTCTCAGACACGCCGGAGGGTAGAGTGAATCTGCAGCCCACACTATACGCGGTGTGCGTGTCCACGAGCCCGCGGCATGTACCCGGATGTTGCTTGTTCTTCCAGTACGCGGGGACGATCAAGTCTGAGTCCCACGCCATGTCCTGAGTGCGTGCTGGGTAGGTAAGATCGAAGTAGCGCAGCAGCTTCTTGAAGAACAGCATCAAATCCTGGTTGAGCGAGCCCCACAGCGGGAATGTGGTCATCAGCGAGTGCTTCAGCTCGGCCGAATCTCGCAACGCTTGGTACTCCGCACCACTGCCACACTCGAGAGTATGGTTCACCACCTCGCGTACGATATCCATCATGATCTTCGGATCTAGAATCACCGAGGAAGTGGAGAGTTTCAAGGATATCACGGCACTCGCGACGCTTGAGTCCTTTGATCTTAGCAGCTAGCTGTTCGACCGAGTCATCGATTGGAACCAGCAGCTTCTTGATACGCTCGTTCTGTGTGGTGTGCTCCGACGCGCTCAACCGCATTTCGCACACGGTCTGAAGAACTTTGCTGTATAGTTCCGGCATCAGGAACGCACGTTCTTGATTCTTGCTCACAGTCCGCTTTAGATCGGTTTGCGCTTGCTCCACATCTTTGTATGTGGCCACACTCAGTCGAAATCCGTCGCGATCCTTGAACTGCTCCAGCTTGTTCTTGACTGCGACTTCTAAAGACTCTCCTTGATCCACTGCGAACGACTTCACCCATTCAGAAACCCTGTCCTTGATATCTTCGACCATGTAGCGATTCTCCGTTGATGTGACAGTATCACACTTGGAATACACAATGAGCAACTCGGCGTCCGGCTGCCGAGCGAGAACAAGTCGCACCCAACGGAAGAGGTTGTCTTGGAGCCACTTGCGCACTCGCGCATCCGGGCCTCTGAGCGACTCCATCGGCAGCTCTGCGAGCTGGTGCCTGTACTCTTCGGCACTCACAAACACCAGGTACAGCGTCCGCTTCGAGAAGAAGAGCGAATGCGCCACGTGGTAGATGTCTTGGCCGGCAAAGTCCCACAGCGAGGTCTCGTACACTTGTTCTTCATCAGCTTCAAGCTTGAGCACGGAGAAGTCGACGCCGACACTGCGATCGTCCTCGCGTTCCAGGACAGAAGCCGACTCGCAGATTGACTTCCGAAAGCTCGTCTTGCCTGCTCGAGACGGACCAACGAGGCACACCTTGCGACGGCGGACAATCTCGTCGGTCTTCTTGAGGGAAGCCACGTACGTTTCCACAGCACGTCTCCCTCGAGCGTAGACTTCCTCTGGGATATCGGAGAGCTCTGCTGCGGGATCGCGTGCGCGTTGCTCGCCCCAATACCGCAAGCACGCAACGAGACCGGATGGTATTAATAGTTGCAACGTCGAGCCGTCATCCCCAGCTTCAGCTGCCGAAATGGCGACGCCGTCCATGCTCGCACCGAGGTCAAACAACGTCTTGACGGCTGCGTATCGGCGTGACGGTGCCAGTGGAATGGACGCATCGAGCACGAGGTGCTGCAGCGGAGTTTGACCTCTGGCTCGACGATCAATATCTGCTTTGTTCTCGATGAGAAATCGCATTGCATCCGTTTTTGCCAGCTGAGAAGCGACATGCAATGGGGTTTTCCCAGTCTAGTTGTCACGCACACGGGTTAACAGTAAGTAGCGATAAGGCCGTGGATCAAAGGCTAAAGTCAGGTGCCTCACCGTGTCAACCGCCTCGATATCGGCTCCTCGCTCCAAGAGTGCGCGGATGACATCGATTTTACCGCTGCCGGTTCCATAGTGCAGTGCAGTACGCCCGTCCTAGAACCAGAAACAAAATAAGTGGAGCCGATCACAACAAGAGGATGGCACGATTCGTGGACCTTGTCGGGGGTTGCGGGATCAGCGCCTCTGTCCAGCAACATGTGTACAATCCTCGCGTTTCCAAAGGCAACGGCACATGCTCGGTGCAATGGCGTTCTTCCATTCTAAAGCCGTCAAGAGGTCGAGCGGTCACACGCACCTGCAAACTACTAGTAGTGCACAAGAACTTTCAACATACCTGATCCTGGGACTCGAAGCTGGCTCCTTTCTCCAACAGCAGCGTCACAAAGTTTTCGTTAAGTCTTCCAACCCCAAAGTGAAGAGCAGTCCTTCCTTCCTAGAGGCAAGTAGCCCATCACAACGGTGCATCAATGAGCTCAGGCATGACGACTATGATCACTCCTATGCGTACGTTATCTTGAGCATCAATGTCCACGCCCTTCTCCAGCAGAAACTCTGCTACCGCAATGTCAGCGTAGCTAGCTGAGCAAGACATCAGGGGAGTTGTTCCCTCCTGAAAGTCAGATACAGGAAATGTGAGAAGCCAAGAGGCGCGCGCTTAACGCCAGTGTGTATTACCTCATCCCTGGCACTAACACGTGCCCCTCGATCCACGAGGAGCTGAAGGAGCGGCAGCGACCCCACCTCAACGGCAATGTGGAGAACCGATCGCCCGCTCTGCAACAGGTAACCAGGATCATTAGTTACACATGGATCAAGGCATCCGTTTGTGTGTACATACGCTGTCGACCGCGTTCATATCTGCTCCAACATCCAACAGAATGGACGCACCACGTGTGAACACGTCACTTTCTTCTTCGCCGTGTGCCTATAAGAATGGACCATCACCAGCACTGCGGCAAACGAGTGTAGAATGAAGCAAAAGTACTGCATAGTCCACATGCGATTCGTAGTCGTCGCCATCGTAGCTGGATGCTTCAACAAGATCCTGAGAAGCCACATCGTTCGAATGTCAACGAGTCAACACAAACCAACTGAAAGAGCGAGAAACAAACCACGTCGTCGAAGAAGGGCTCGTAATCCTTTCGCAGTCCCGTGATCGTGTCGCGCGCAACCGCGAGGTGAAGCGGGGTCCGATCCTCCTATAGAGAATGTCAGCTATCATGCCAGGATCGATGTCATCACGCAGTGAACAAACCTTGTTACGGGCGTTCACGACAGACGTGTCTGTCACGAGTACTTGCAGCACATCCACGCACCCATTATGGGCGGCAATATGCAGCGCTGTGTTCCCATTCTGAAGCCAGCATCCATGTCAGCAGCTCGTCGCCACTACGTCCCATTCTGACAAGCCACTGACGTCGTCCACAGCTACCGTTGAAGCTCCATGCTCCAAAACGAGGTTCACGAGATCCACCGTCCCCCGAAATACGGCAGCCATGAGCGGTGAGAATCCCCGCTGTCATCACAAGAATCAGTCGTGCCACAAGCCGCATGAATTGGTGACGACTGGTACCAACCTGGTTGAAGACGTCCACATTGGCATGCGATTTCAGCAGCATCCGGACAGTGTCCAGGTTACCAGCATTCACAGCGCGGTGCAGTGCCGTATCACCATGCTATCCAGTACCCATCCTTAGAGTACTTCAAAAGTTAGCGTCATCGCCATCAGCCAGATTCATACCTTGTTTGCTCCATTGACCGGGACGCCGTGCTTCAACAGCCACTCCACCAGAGAAACTTTCCCATCACCGGCAGCATCGCAAAGAAACTACAGTGTTGACATGAAATCCGCATCAGATCTCACAAACGGTGTGGTCGGGCCACTGCGTACCTGGGCTCTCTCAGCTTCTGGCTGAGAATGGAGGCACGCCACGAACTCCGCTTCGGCGCCTCGTTCTACCAGATCCTCCAACACTATCTTTTCCACTTTCTGCCCGTCACGCACGTCAAATCACACCCATGGTTGCTGAATCGAGATTGACGTACCGTGGTCTCGATTTCTTCGTACATTGCAACGAGATCAGGACTTCGCTCCTTCCCATGCTAATACCAGAGACGTAAAGCACGAGTCGTGAGTATGATGCAACTGCGCCCCATCGTTTTGGTCATTGCAGTACCTGAATGCAGGCCATCGTTTTCATCGCTCTTGCGTTCTCTTTGGTGACAAGCCGACCGGTACTGGTCTTCACAAGATTGTCGACTGAAGGAGGGAGGGTGCGAGGGGGCCTTGACCGCGGTACCATTGGTGTGAGGGACTCGTGCTCATCGCCTGCGGTCCACTTCATTGTCGTCGACCACTTCTCCACACCATGAAAACTAATGTTTTCTCAAGTTGAATCCCCAGCTGAACCTCCGAAATACGTGCCCTCGGATTCATTTCTTCATTAGTCCGCTGACGCTCGACGCGAGCCCTTCATGCATCAACCGTGGCACGCACTTCACTCATTCGCTTCGCGCGCTCATGTACATACAGTGCATGCAGCGTGCCAGATACTTGATCATCTGCACCGCTTTCATTTGGTTTCCTCAGACCAACACTCTCGAAAGTTGCATTATCAGGGTGTTGAGTCTTGAAATGGCAACCCAAATCTTGAAGTTGACCGATCATCTCGATTGTACAGTACAGTTGCTAACTTCTTGTTGATGATCGTGACTTGGGTGAAGTGAAGCAAAAGAGAGCACCTTCATTGACTCGATCGGTGTTGACGCGGACCAAAAGGGATCGAAAGCGAACCGACCCATTAAAGAAATCGTGAGCACCAACGACTAGAGTTCCGGCAAGATGGAGGCGCTATGCGAGAAGCTGCGCGAGCTTGGTTTGTCCACCCCACTCTCTACTAATGATCTCGTCCAGCACCTTCGAGACGCCGCCAAAGATCTCGAAGAAAGTGAGCTTGATGAAGTGGCTGCACAGAAGTTTACCCAGCAAGTCGACGGAATCGTCCAAGCGCTCTATGCTCAGTGCGATGAGGTTAAAGCGAGCGTGATCAAGAAACGCCAGAACATCGACCAACGACTCGATGACGCCAGGCGCGAAGTTCTTGAGGTGAACAAGCAACTGGCCAATCTTCCCAATCACGTGAAGGTGATGGCTCGTGAGGCAGTCAAGAACAAGAGACATTCAGCAAGAAGGCAGGACCTTCAGGAGGCGGCCCTAGCCGATGCCAAGACCATGTATCGGCGCTCGCTTGGTCAGATCCATTGCGATCGATCGCGGTTGATGCAGACGGTCGAGACTCTGCAGGGCGACATCACCAGGTGCAACTCAGAAATGGCGCGTCTCAAACGCGAGATAACAAGTTTTGGAGACGCTTTCTCCGCTTCACTGCTGAAAATTCTATCGTTGGCGAAGCTCCAGGTGGACCAGCATTCGTGATCTCTATATAAACTCATCATCCTCGGACTTTATTTTGGGCCTACCTTTTGCATTACTTTGGGTTTCACATACTGCAAGTAGTAGTAGTCGAATAACAGCAGAAGCTACGTTTTTCCTACTCCCTGTGTTTAGCAACTACTACCTCTCACGATGATCACCTCCTGACCTGGTCGACTCACTGTTCCAGCAGTCCGAGGCGAGCCTACAGTGCCAGCTTGAACGCACGGATCACTCGTAGCTGCACCCTGAGTCTCGCCAGGCCACAGATCCACTGCACGGCCACGCGGGAGCTCCTCTTTGACCATAGCATCCACAGCAGCATCACCATCATCTGCTTGGCCCGGCACGATCCACTTGGGCAGATGCTTGCTTGAGATTTTGCGCAGCACATAGCCCCAGGGCAGCGAGAGCGCTCCCATCGCAAGGCAAGCCAGCCACTGGTCCCAGTCCAATGCCTTGCAGGCAAACACGCGCCCAGACTATTGCACCAGCACGACTTGCATCAGAATCTGGAAGATGGACACGTACAGGAAGATGGGGTTCTTGGTGAGTCCTTGAAACACGTTAGCCTCGTCGTGGATCTTGTGTGCGTTGATCTCGTTGAAGAGCTCCAGCCACACGAATGTATTGGACACAATGGTCATGTGCTGCGTCGGCTCCTTGGTCTCGGGCAGCTCCGGGTCCATGGCCTTGAACCGGCCTGGTGGGATGTTGAAGAGCGAGTCACCGTACCAGATAAGCACGATCAGCACCACGAGCTGCAGCACCGACTGGCCGAGGATGTACTTGGTCATCTTGGGGGAGATCAACGGCTGGGTCTGTGGGTAGGGCTTGCGGCTGAGCAGTGCATCCGTCGGCGCCTCCGTGGAGAGGGCGAGCGACGCGAACGAGTCCATGATCAGGTTGACCCACAGCAACTGGATAGCCGACAGCGGCGACTGCTCCAAGAACACAGCGCCGAGGATCGAGATCGTGATCGCCACGACGTTGACCGTAAGCTGGAGCTGGAGAAACTTGGCGATCGAATCATCCCCCATCTGATGGCATTCACGATCGAGCTGAAGTTGTCGTCCATGAAGATGATATCCGATGCGTCCTTGGCCACCGCCGTGCCGCAGATCCCCATCGCAAAGCCAACGTTCGCCTTCTTGAGCGCGGGTGCATCGTTCGTGCCATCCCTCGTCACAGCCACGACCTGCGGACCCTCGGACGCCACATCGGCCGGCATCAAACCAGTCACCAGTGTGTGCTTGTCCTTGGGCAAAGAGCGCGCCAGTACGCGCAGTCGTGGCCAGATCTTGTCGAACTCGTGCTGAAGGACGTTGCCCTGACACGTGCACGGAACTCGTGGCCTTCCATCACGATGGCATCGTCTCCGGGCGTCAGGATGCCGCACTTGCCCGCAATCGAGCGAGCCGTGGTCACATTGTCACCGGTCACCATGCGCACGGTGATCCCAGCGCGTGCACAGTTCTGAATGGCGTCAGGCACCTCAGAACGCACGGGGTCTTCAATGCCGACGATCGCCACACAGGTCAATTGCTGCTCAATGTCTTCGTCGGACTAGCGGCTGATCTCTTCAGCTGGGAGGTCCAGGTCGCGGATTGCCAGGCACAGAGTGCGGTAGCCCCGCGAGGCGTACTTGTC
The DNA here is from genome assembly GCA_023337575.1 of Pythium chondricola. NCBI lineage: Eukaryota > Oomycota > Peronosporomycetes > Pythiales > Pythiaceae > Pythium > Pythium chondricola. The sequence continues at coordinate 13,094 of JAADXF010000282.1, read as the reverse complement.
GATCACAGTCGTTCCAATGACCTGGCGCTTTGCCTCGTCCAGTGACGTGAACGAACCATCCACTCGCAACGCTTGATCACACAGACCGAGCACAATCTCGGTCGCGCCCTCGGTGTAGACAAGGCACGACGTGACCGAGGTCTTGACCACCACGGTCATGCGCTTCTTGGCACTGCTGAACGTGAGCATGTGTGCGATCTCCTTGCTCTCACCCACGACTGGGTACTCGACGCCACAGTCACGAGCGAACTGAAGGAGGGCACACTCGGTCTTGTTGCCCGTGTGCTCAGGCTGGCCACCGGCGACCTTAGGCGGAAGAATCTCGGCCGTCGAGTTGACGCACACACCGTCAAAGAGAGCCACCTTTGTGAACGCAGAGAGTGCTGGCGTGGTCTCCTTGGTGCTTGAGAATTCGTCTCCACTGACCCAAAGCTGCATCACGGTCATGCGTTTGGTCGTGAGTGTACCCGCCTTGTCCAAGCAGACGATGGTGGCACTGCCCATTGTCTTACACGCGTCCAAGTGGCGCACGAGGTTGTTGTCCACTAGCATCTTCTTGACCGAGTAGGCCAGTGGCAGGAGTCCGAGAATACAATAACCTTATTATTAATTTGGTCGAGAGGAAATAATCAATTACTGAATATCCCATCTCAAAATAATAAATATTTCAATAATATATCAGCATATTCACGCTATTTTTCAGCCAATTTCCGCCTTTGTAACGTGTTATTGCCCCTATTTTTGCATTTAACGGCAATTTTAAAATTTTCATCATATTAACGTTAAGCAATACAATATCGATATTTATTTTGAGTGGCCATGAGCAATAATAAATACTGAAATACAAAAATACCCGTAATATTTTCTATTGGATTATTTTTTCGGACCCCTGCCGAGTGCGATCGTCACAGCGAGGGGCAGGCCTTCCGGGATCGTGACAGCAAGCACGGTGACGCCGATAATGAGAAAGTCGAGGTAGTCGTTGACGTAGCTGCTCTTCCAGGAGTTGCCCTTGATGACAAACTCTTCGATAGAAAAGCGGATGCACAGCGCCACCACGACGATCGTTGACATGAGGATACCAAACTTGCCAATGAGAATCGTGAGGTGGTATAGCTTGCCTTCCAGCGGCGACTGGAAGCCCATGTCTTCACCGTCGCTGTAGTCGCCACGCTGCTTGTCGTCACCATTGCTGGTGACCTTTGGCGTCTCCAGCTCGACGTACTTGCCATCAATGTCTTCCACCACAGTTGACGACTTCTCGGCCGCTGGTTTCTTCTCAGTCTTGCCGTTGATCGGCTTGCGGATGATGCCCGCCTGCGAGTTCTTTACCAGCATCTTGGCGATGCCCTCCATCACGTTCGTACCCGAGAGCAGGAAAGGGTTGATTGCGTTCTTCGTCAGCAGATCGGTCTCGCCAGTCATCGCACTCTCGTCCACCTTGAGGTCCTTCTCATCAAAGACGATGCCAGCGGCTGGGATGATGTCACCGACGTCCACACGGACAATGTCGCCGACCACCAAGTGGAACTTGCTCACTTCAGCGGGGACGCCGTTGCGAATGACCTTGATCTTTTCGTCTTCCTTCATGGCGTTTAGTGCGCGGAGCTGCTTTTCTTTTTGGTAGTCGTTCACGGCCGCGACCACCGTGACGATCACACACGTGAAGATGATGCACGTGCCTTCGATCTATCCGGCATCCTTGTGGTCGCCGATGGTCAGCGCCAAGACGACGGACAGCACGCCGGCGATCATCAGCGCGATGATCGTGATGTCATGCGCGGCCGCCCACATGAGCTCCAAGATACCCTTGGCCTTGGGCGGCGCGAGGTAGTTCTCACCGAAAAACTCACTTCGGTTCTTGAGGTCGACAGCATTGGAGTCATCCAGACCAGCACGCAGTTCGACTTGGAGGGCACGAGCGATTCCTTCAATGCTCCCAAGCTCGGCGACTTGGCTTGCTTGCTTCTCTAGTGGTCTCTCGACGAGGCGGATGAGCTCACGCGTGACCAGATGGAAGCCCGTGACGCTTGCTGGTGAAAATAGGAGACGGAGGCCCGAGGCGCTTGGAGGGGACGAGGTAAGTTGGTGAATGAGCCGAGGAGTGAGTTGGCTGCTGTGTGGATGCTTCGACTAAAGTAGTCGAAGCTCCTCGGCGCGACTTCACCGCATTTCGATGTTCTTTGCCACTTTAACAGCTTACTTCTTGACGTTATCGGTACTTTTGCACATAAAACAGACGAACGAAGCCATGCCACTCAAACGAGTGGCTACTTCACCGACATTATTATTGCCAATAATTTAATGGTGATGCTAGTCGGTTTGTTAGTGATGGTGCTGCTACTTCATGGTAGAGATGGGACCTTTGAGCCAGGTGTGAAGTAAGCGCGGCCCGGCCTCAGATGCGCTGGACACATGCTTGTGTCGGACGCACGCCTCGCGCCAATGAGAATGCAAGTCTTGCGACTAATGCACTTGAGTAATAGAGTAGAGCAAGGTCACGCAACTTCAAGAATTCACGTTCCGGTACAGCTAGATTTCATCCAGATTCCGGCATCCAGACCGCCTGGATTCCAGACATTGGAATCGGGACCAGAGCTCTCGATCCGATGCTGCTGTGTTAGTGAGAAGGTTGAGCTGGATCCTGGTTCGCAAGTTAGGAATCCTGGGCCTTGGATCCAAAGGCTTACTAAAGTAAATGTAGATGCCCATTTACGCGTGTAAGTTGCATGTTATTGAATACAAGAGGTGAGAATGGTCGCATCCTCTTAGGCGAGAAACGATGAGCGTCGCAGCGAGCTTGATCGGTGGAAGGATCGCACCGACTGGAGGCTGCTTGGCTCGAGGTTGTAGTCTCCGTACCCACCGATCGCGAGCTCGTCGTACATCGTGTTGGAGATCAACTGCTCTTCGTCTTGCTGCGCGGCCATGTTGTTGAAAATGTGTTCGAGTGAGGTGTCACTGACGCTGTACTCGCCGACGTAGAGCCGAGCCTTAGAGTCTTCCAGCAGGCGGAAGATCATGTGCGGGCGAAGCGACTGCTTGGGGACTTGGAACCGGAAGTGGTCGCTCTGCTGCTCGACCAGCTTGCTACCCGCGAGCTCGCGACGGAAGAACTGCACGAGTGCTTGGCTCATGGTCTCAGAGCACCACCAGTTGGCAAACACGTCGACTGGGATGTGGCCTATGGAACTGAGCACAGCGTTCATGACCCACGCATTGCCCTGGTTGTCCAGCACAGTACGGCCGCGTTGTTCCATGCCCAAAGCCGCGCTCACACGAAGCACAGTGTCACTCGTGACCGGCGTGTCTGGACCAATGAGTGCAATGATTTCTTGCTGAATACGCTGCACGACATGCGCCGGTGGATCGCTCAGCTTGACCTCCACGGTGTAGCCCTTGCCAAACTTTTGCTTCAGGTGTCCAACCGTGCCTAGACACTTGAGCTTGCCACTGACGAGGATGCCCACACGCGTCGAGAGCGCCTCGCATTCCTCCATGCTGTGCGTGGTCAGCACGACACAGGACTCCTTCTCGGCGCAGACACTTGCGATGACATCCCACATCTTTCGTCGAGAACTTGGATCCACGCCAGTCGAAGGCTCGTCAAGGAAGATGATCTGTGGAGATCCCATCAGCGCGATCGCGGTCGACACCTTGCGCTTGTTGCCACCGCTCAGTCCTCGAGTGAGCTTGCTCCTGTACTCATTGAGTCCGACCTCGACAATCTTCTGGTCGACGGCGTCCTGCACTTGGTCGCTTGGGATTCCTTTCAACCGTGCATACAGTTCCAACTGTTCTTCCACTGTCAGCAAGTCATGCAGAGAGTCGAACTGAGGGCAGTATCCGACGATCGTGCGAGCTTTGTCTCGGTACTTGGACAAATCGTAGCCACCCAGCGTCACGAAGCCGTTGCTCGGGGCGATTTGCCCTGTGAGAACCTTCATCGTCGTGGACTTGCCTGCGCCATTGATCCCCAAGTAGCCAAAGCACTCACCCTTGGGAATCACTAGGCACAGATCGTCGAGCGCCACTTTGCCTCCGCTGTACTGTTGTCGCAGGTTACGGATAAAGATGGCATCATCGCGGCTCGGACGAGTGCCTTGTACTTTGCGTCGCTCCATCGCCACATCATCGTCCTCGTCGATGATTGACTGCTGAGGAGCGTGCTCCCGTCTCCAGTGAATGGATCCGCTCTCCTTGATGAACACCAAGATCGTGAAGATGAGCGCCTCGGCGACCATGAAGAGCACGGGCGCGCCGGCAACATCCAGCTGGAACACGCTGCGGCTACAACAGCCTGGGACGTTGGACTCCCAGCACAGTTCACAGTCGTCCGCACCGAGACCTTCGAATAGACCGAAGAGCGAGGAAGGTGTCTTGTCGATGACCCCAAAGAGTGAATCTCGACCGAGTGCACGCGTCGCGATCTCGTAGATGCCGGTGTTGAGCGAATACCCAGGGAAGAGCATGAAGACCCACCGCAGATAATTGCGATCCAACACCGAGAGCGATAGACCACCGTTTGTGTTTGGCGACAAATCGAAATCCACGAGGCGACAGAGGAACGAGAAGATGCTGAGCAAACCGCCAGTGCTCAATGCAAACACCAGCAGTGACGTTTGTGCAACGGCGTGCTTGTTGAAACGAAAGGAGAAGAGGTACGCGAGAGGAACAACTGCGGCGGCGTGGCTTACGACAAGCGCAGCAATACCCAGAATCTCGGATGACCCGCTCAGAGTCCGGCTGGACAGCGGGATCACGAGGCAAGCTATCGCCACCGAGACCAAGATCACAAGGATATCGTGGGTCCAGTTGGCAAACCAGTAGGCGGAGATGTTGGCGCCGCAGATGAGCTGGAGTATCTTCGCGTTCTGAATCGGATTCTTCTCACGCACGACAAACGCGACAATCGAAGCTGGAACGAAGGCGAACGCAAGCATCACGACCAACGAAGTGATGAACGCGTTGAGCGTGAGCTGCAGCCTGGCTCCATTTGGCGCTAGACACTGGGTGTTGTAGCATGGAGTCGTTCCACTTGGCAGACAGGTGTTGCACGGGTAGTAGGGTGAGGCGATGTTCCGCTGAGTACAGCACACAGACGCGTCGCAATCGAGAAGCCCGAGCGAGCAATAGCCGAACTCGTTCGACAGGCAGGAGGCTCGGTCATCGCGCGTGAACGGAGTGGACGTGAAGTTTGCTGCCGTACAGTTTCCCTGCTCACTCTCTGTCGCGAGAGCGATCGTGTAGTCTGGAAGGAAGTTGGCGACGTTGATCTCGGGTAGCACGGCCAAGATGATGAAGAATAACACCGGAATGCAGATAGCGTTGACCATGCTCTTGCGATCCCGCTTGGAGATGCGGAAGCGCTTGATCGTGAGAGAACTGTACTGAGCCCACATGGATGGTTCATGCGTGATGATTGAGGAGATGCGGGTTGTTGTTGGGCGGCTTTGCGTGGATGTCGCGGACGTCTTGCGGATTTGATCCACTGGGTGAAGGCCATCCCCATTGAAGGTGCCGTCTTCTCGATCCCTAGCGATGCGCAAGAAGACCTCTTCGAGAGTTGTCACCGAGACACCATACTGCTGAACTCCGAGGTTGTACATCTCGTGGTCCAGTGTTTCCAGGAGACTTGGGAAGGCACCCGCAGCAGAAGATGGGAGCTGGAAGACGACTTCAGAGCCGTAGTTGCTCAGGCATTTGACATCTTCGACAAACTTGCGCAGGAAGCGACCAACCTGGTCCACATCGCAATCTGAGCGCTTCATGATCGTGAGGTTGTACCCCGTTCCGTAGCGGTTCTTGAGAAATAGCGAGCTGCCGGCACAGCACAGAAGGCCATCTGCCATGATCGCGATGCGGTCACCGAGAATGTCAGCCTCGTCCATGAAATGCGTGGTCAACACGATCACGCGATCCTCTCGGTTCCGCTGGAGCAGGTTCCATGTGAATCGTCGAGAGTACGGATCCATGCCGGAGGTCGGTTCATCCAAGAACACCAGCTTGCTGTCGCCGATGAACGCGAGCGCCACACTCAGCTTGCGCTTCTGCCCACCCGACAAGTTCTTCGCAGCAACATGTCGTTTCTCGGTCAGGCCGACTTCACGAATCATCTTGTCTGCTTCACTGGCGAGCTTCTGCGGTGCAATGTTCTTCATCGTACCGAAGAGCAGCAAATGCTCCTCCACAGTCATGTCGTTGAAGAGGACGTCGTGCTGCGGACAGATGCCCATAATCTGTCGGAGTTCGTTGAAGTCGTTTCGAATGGATCGGCCGAACAACGTCGCATCACCACTGGTTGGTGGAATGAGTCCAGTGAGCATCGAGATGGTCGTTGTCTTGCCAGCACCATTGTGACCAAGAAGCGCCGTGATTTGGCCCGAGTACATCGTGAGGTTCAAGTGGTGCACCGCAATCTTTTCGCCGTCCTCGACGTTGAACACTTTGCGTAGATTCTTGATTTGCAGACAGGTCCCTTTGCGTTCTTGAACAGCAAGCGCAGCAGTCACAGGTTCGACGGAGTCGTGGAGAGTCGTCTGTTCCTTGAGGAAGACCACCGATTCACCACTGCTTTGACGAGATTCCTGAAATCGCGCCTGGCGTTCATCCATCACCGGAGAATACTCGCTGCGTGGCGAATCATTGCCCGACGGAGATGGGACACTGGGCAGTGGCATCTCGCCTGACGTGAGGCTGCTCTTTTTCGAAGTCCAGTATTCCGGCTTGAACAGAAAATTCCACGGCTTGCAGACACCATACTGCTGCGGAAGTACCTGCTCAAGGTACCACCCAAGAGCAAAGAGGATGAATGCATCCAGGAGAAGCATCCAGCTCATAGCGAACGCTGACGGCACTGTAATTGGCCTTTCGAGCAATGCGATGGAGTACGCGAAGCCCGTTCCGAGCTGAGCTCGCCGAAGCAGTTCATCCACGGCGAGAGCGAAGGCCGTCGGTGGTGACAAAGCTGCCGTATACTTCCTCGCATTCGTTTTCGCTTGAACGGCGAAGAACGGGAAGTACAGGATGAGCCAAAGCAACACCGACGCGATGGACGCCGTTCGGGACTTGTTGAAGAATGGCGTGATGAAGTAGCTGAATGCGACGATGGAGAGACTGAACGACCAGAAAAGGAACACCAGCGTCGCGTACTCGGTGCTCGGGAAAACCTTGCCATACTTGAGCTCAGCGCCGATCGCGAACGCAAGGGGAGTCGACATGAGCATGCTTGTCAACCCCCACGAGAACAAAAGCGTGGCGTCCGACAAGCCCATAATCTTCATCACTTCTCGGATGCGCGTCTCTTTCTCGATCACCATCGTCGTCGTGTTGGTCGACACGAACTTGATGTAGCTGATCAACAGGAACATGCCGAGCACCGACTGGCCACTCGTGTAGAACGTGGTCATCGTGTCGGAGGGCGCGCCAATCTCTTCTTCATCCAACTCTTCCAGATCCGTGCAAAGGAGGATGGAGCTTCCAGGGAAGATCGCCTCTGTGTTGGTGTTGGTTTTGCGCACGAACTCATTGGGGAAGATCGTGTCCAAGTTACTCAAGAACACGAGGCCTGTGACGAGGACGACGGGCAGTAACTGCTCGGCAAGCAGCGCGAGTGGTTTTCGCCGACGCAAGACGATGTTCTTCCACACGAGGTTCACGATCTGGTTCCACACACCGAGGAACGCGGTCCACTTGTTCAACACACCGGCGGAGAGGCGAGCTTCGAGGGCTTCCAGCGTCTTCTTTCCTTGTTGCCGCGCATGCCACTTGGCCATGAACACCATCGCTATGACCAAGGTGAAGATGATGCACGAGCCAACGATCAGACCGATATTTTCGTTCGAGATTCCACACTGGTTCTTGAGTGCGAATGCGTCTTCCAGCACTTCCTTGCACACGGCGATGTCGCTGTTGGTCGACTCGCACGCTCGGATATTCGTCGCGGCCTCACAGCACGAAGACGATGCGCCGGTCATGGTCGACGCTGTACATAACAGCTTGCATGTGCCGTACTCGAGATCGTTGCGGCGACTCCCCTGTAGCAACTCGTTCGCGAAGGTGCGAGTCTCATTCGATCCGTTGGCGAGAGCCGCCGCGAGCCCCGTGATGCCCGGCAGCAAATCCCATGTCGCGCCCGCTGCCACGGTGAATAACCCCGAGTTCATCACACACGTAGCATACTCGAGATCCTGCAGCAGCACCTCGGCAAGGCACGAGGTGAGCAACGACGCAGTGGTGTCTTCGGCCACGGAGCCCGACATGCTTTTCCCCCCTCGTCTTCTTCACAAGTTCAACGGATTGGCAGGAGTGATGGTCACTGTGGTTGGCTCGCGCCAACTTTGGGGAAAGAGTGGGAATGGAGACTCGAGTTGAAAAGGTGCGTTGCCGTTCGGTTGGTTTCTCCCTTCGCTGAGCGAAATGACTCAGCCGTTGATGCTTCTATCCTGATCGGTTGCTTGGAAGCGGAACATGCGCGCCTCAATCGCCCTTGAGACTGATGGAGCAGCTGGCCGTTTCTGAAACATTGCGCGCGTGGGCAATGGGTGCTGCAGTGTCATATTGCAACGAAGAGAGTGGATAAGTGCTAATTTTCCAGTCCGACTCTCAAAGGTTGCCTGTTCAGGGAAAAGTCCGGAGACAAGAGTCCAATCGGATGCTTGGTTGAAGTGGATATTAAAATATCCGCTCTACTATTACCATACCTACTGTAATCCGAAGTGTCTAGGTGTTTGTATGCCATGGTCAACAGGGGTACTATTATAATACATGTATTCGGTTAATCGGTGTCCAACGCTTTTGGTGGGGGCAATGCGACATGGCCATTTTGGACAGCGCTGCCATAATGGAAGGAAGTGCGGACACTGATAACGAAGCACACCGGTGGTGCCACCGCGGCATGTAGCATCCACACTGCTGCAAGTTGCTGTGTGAATTCATAATAGTGTATCGGGGCGTTGGGTGCCTTCACGCCCTTTCAGCGGTCCTGCAGCCTACAGTACCTGCTCGAATGGCTGCGAGAATGCCAACGGTACCTAGTGATCACCATCCTTGCATGTGTGCCCTAGTGTCCTTCGACGACGCAAATAGATTCTATTGTGCCGGTAGGACTGAGCTGTGCGTACCTTCGACGGCGGCGTTAGAATCCATCATCAGCCGCATATCACCGTCACGACATCACCAAGTGGTGAAACCACCAAATGTCCCATCGGATTGTGCGATGGCGCTTCCTTCGCCGTCGCTTCCATTGCAACACCGACATGCGAGCGTTCATTCGCAGGTCCAGAGGCGCGTTCGCTTTCGTGCGCGCAAGCTGTCCGGCAAGATGCTCGGTGCTTGTTGACGCTTTGTGCTGGTGCCAAGGACACTCGAAGACACCAATGCACTCATGCCTCTGGTGTTCGTCTGCTCTCCTTTGATGGTTAGGTGGGGACACCGAAGTAACCTACGATGCCATCGAAGTGAGCTCCAGCCATCCTGACTCAGGACCCGATGTGTCATCCTGTCCCGAAGACGCTGCACACCGGAACCCGCAAGATGTTTGACAGCATAGTCTCCTTCCACATCTATAGAGTTCTATTTGTGGGCTACATCGCTCTGTATAGAGATATCCACGCCACCACACCGTCATGGCCGTGACAACATCGGTCGTAAACCACTCGAGCGTGGATCCCAGGTGGATTACTGCGCCTCGGATCGGCGCCAAGCTTTCCTTCAACCTTACCAATATTGGCAAGACAGTCTGCGATGATGTTTGGCACCCCTCGCCTTCGCGCGACTCATCTGGTGGGCAAGTAATCAACCCGATCACCAACCATCCAATCAAAAGATTCAGGGCGTCACAATCTGACGATAAAGTCACGATACATCTTGTTTCAGTATACACACAGCAAATCAGCATCTGGCATCCTTTCAGTACACTGAATTAACAGCAGCAAATGTTTACGGTTCCCCATCAAGAGTGATGGTTCAGCAAGTGTTGACGCCTCGATCCATCGCATGGAAACTCCCGATGTGACGCCGTCGACGACAACCGATTCCATCCCACAGTGCAAACAGAATAACTGGGTGGCATGTCACTCGGCCACCTCATAATCCACACCACGTGAAACCAGCATCCACTTCACGCACAGCACTAGCCAACAGAGGGCCGAGGTCACTTCTCACAGAACCCCTCGTGACGTTCACGTAACTACAGTTCACACGAATCATTCCAGCATGGCGATCAACGTGCGGCGCTTCGTGCTCAATCCACGCGCGTACCTCACGCCGTTCCTACTGCTGCTGGTCTTCCACCACCTCCCAATCCTCATCGCCTACGGCGCGATTGCCCGCCCGGTCGATTTCAAAAACTGCAAGCGCGTCAAAGACCTCTTTGTCTGGTTCGACGTCGCGTTCATCGCGCACCTCACAGCCGTCGCGCTCATCACACTCAGCACGTGCGTCACACTCTGCTCCAGCGTCTACCGCATCCGCAAACCAGAGGTAGCGTATGCATTCCCTACTATGATATACACATGTACGATAGATCCAATGCCATATTCACGTGGTATTGTTTACAGACCGTGCTGATCCTGCTGCTATTTGTCCACTACGTGGGCAATTCCGTGTGGTCGCTGTACGGCGAGAGCGCGTTCCCTTCCGACACGTCAGGCTGCGCCAATGACTCGGAGACCATCCAGGATGCGGCCGACCACATCACGGGCGTGCAGCATTTCGACTTTATCGTTTCCGTCGTCATCGTGTGCGCTGCGAGCTGTTCGTCCTACCTGTGTGGCGTCCACACAAGCGACGATATCGTCGAGGCCGAGAAGCGGTGGCAGGTGCGGTGCATGCGCATGTTTCGACTGTTTACGTGCAAGTCGAGTCGCTCGCATGCCACGGACGAAGACATCTTCGAGAGTCTGGGCAAGATCCTAGGCAAGTTCTTTGTCGTGCGGTACAAGACGGCCAAGTACCAGGGCCTCCAGTTCAACGACCTCATGTTCTGTCTGGGCCTCGTGTCGGATGCCCAGCGAGAAGAACGCGAAGAGAACGAAGAAGAAGAACAGCAGACCATGCGCCAGTTCCCCCAGCGCCAAGAAGAAGCCAAGCTCAAAGACCTCGCGTACTACGGCCGCCTCGCCGTCGGTATGTACGGGTGGCCCATGTTTGTGTGGTACACACCACTCCGGTGGTTCAAAGTGCTCGACTGCTGGTCCGGGTGCAAGCGTCCGCGCACGAGCGAGCAGCAGGTGATCGACCACGACAACGCGGTCACCAGCAACCGCGCGTCCTTCCTCAACTACACGGGCATCGACAACGACGCGCTGGTGTACCTCAACTGCTACAACTTTGTCTTCTCCTCGCCCTACTCGATCGTCAAGGACCAGCACCGCCGCCAGTTGATCATTAGCGTGCGTGGGAGCTTCTCCTTCTACGATTTCGTCACCGACGGCCTCGCCCACATCGTCAACATGGACGCCAGCGAACTGCCAGCGGATATCCCGAACGCGAACGCGACGGCCACGCACTATGGCATGCTTCGAACAGCACGCTCGCTGTTCAAGGACCTCCAGGAAGGCTCGCGCAAGTCGCTGTTTTGGGATTTCGCGGTGGCGAACTGCAACACGAAGCGAGATAATCCGTGGACCATCGTGGTCTGTGGCCATTCCATGGGTGCAGCCGTTGGTGCGATTCTCTGTGTGCTACTGAAGACCGTGTTCCCGAACACGCGTGCCTACCTGTACGCGCCGCCGATGCTGTTCGATCCAGCGACCGCCGAGTGGACCAAGTCGTTCATGACCACTGCCGTGTACGGCGACGATATCGTGCCTCGCCTCTCGATCGCCAACGTCACGCGCCTGCGGGATGAGATGATCACACACTTCAACGCCGTCGCGGCCGAACGACTCATCAAGGTCAAGTACGCTCGCAAGAAGAGTGGCAGCTCCATCGGCTCCAGCAAACGGATGCAGCGAGTCGCCGAGCTGGATGTGGATGTCACAGGACGTACCGAGCCTGTGTCCTCGGGTGATGAATCGCCGCCAGTATCAACCGAGACACGAGACTCGCGTGCCCAGACAACACACACCGGTCTTCTGGGCATGGACTTCTTACATACGGCAGATGCGGACAACGTGCAAGAAGTGGACGTCCCAGGTGAGATCGTCCACATTCTCACGGCCAAGAAGGCACGCACGTGCAGCTGCACGATGATCCTCGGCGAGCAAGAGCTCACGTACACGTTGCGGGACGCTGCCTACTTTCGCCGCATCTGGACAACGTCGCGCGCTATTCAAGATCACATGGTGCACCATTATGATCGCAACATTCGCCACCTCGTGGCCAACTGTCTCGGGTACAGTCTGCTGGAAGAGCGTGAACAGCTCGTGATCGATGTCGAGCCAGATGAGAATGTGTCACCTCCGGGGCCGGTTGTGCATTCACGCGAGGATCCCAAGGATGGAAGGCCATGGATCACGGAGAACGAACACTCGTTCGACAAGATTGGTGATTTCACAGCGACACCCAGGCACGCGAACAAGACCGACTTGATTGGCGAGGAGGGTGTGCAGGGCGACCACCCTTACCAGCGCGTCGAAGACGTGGCGTAAGCACTCGAAGAGTTTTTAAGATAATCAATCGAATGGCAGTGCCATATTATACTACCTCGAAGTATTTAGGTAGTATCGGCCCACGTAACCCTGTGTGCTGGTAGCGAATGAAGACGACCGACCACCCGGCTCCATAGCGGACGGATAACACATTTAATTCACCTTTGCTTCATGGTAGTGTTACAGAGACTCTAGATCACGGGCAAAGAGCTACTCGCACGACGGTACACTGATCGGTCACGGCTAGCGCGGTCCGTTGTCCTCGCCTGCAGCTTGGCGACGTGGGTGCCTTGCACCTCATTGCCGTCCTCGAGCGCTTCCTGTCGTCCGGCCATCGAGTTGAAAATGTGCTCCAGGGTTGTGTCGCTCACGCTGTACTCGCCCACACCGAGTGAGGCCTTGTGATCTTCCAGCACGCGGAACACGCCACTCAGCCGCATCGACTGCTTCGGCACTTGGAACCGGAAGTGGTCCGTGCCTTGCTGCTCCACCAGCTCGCTT
>JAADXF010000281.1:0-24664 GCA_023337575.1 Pythium chondricola | reverse complement strand
AGCAACAGCAACAGCAACAGCAACAGCAACAGCAACAGCAACAGCAACAGGAAGGTAAATTGAAGGCGAATCGATGGTAGCAAGCCGCTCCGGTATAGAGATGCTGACGGATCCTCCTGCTGCTGCCCAGACTATTCCGTCAAGACCAACGACGCCGACCCAGCCCAGCAGGTACGTACGTGGCCATCACCACGCGCTCACCGTATCCATCAACCAGGTAGCTAATAGACAGTCCTCCTCTACAGCAGCCAGTGTACTCGAACCAGACCTACGCGCCTCTCACGCCGCGCACTAGCGGCCGACTGGAGCGTGCCCAGTTGCTGCGACTCGCCCAGCACAACGCTGCACTCGCTCTAGCCGCCGCCGCGTCGCAACCAGGCGTGAATGGAGCGCCGCAGTCTGGTGGCTACGGTACGGGGCTGTCCCCTCGTCCACTCCCCGTGGACGGTTCAGGTGAGACCGGCGTGACTGACGCACAGTGGGGGATCCTCGCTGCGCTGCTGTCACCGCAGTTGCCAGCCAATAGTGCCACTGCGCCCCAGGGCTTCTCGCTCAATGACTCGGAGGCCAGCCCGGATCTCCAGCTCCAGATGCACCTGGCCATGCAGGCGCAGATGAACCTCCACCGCCAAATGCTCACACGCAAGGTGGCCGTCTCGCAGCACTATTACAACCAGGCAGCCGCCGTCAAGCGTGCCGCGGCCTCCGCCATGGTGGAGCGTGCCCTACAGAATGCTGCCGCACACCAGCACGAACGACCCGCCTACCCTGATCAAGTGATGCCCCAGCGACCGTCGCTGCCAGACACCGCGATGCTGCAGGCGCCTACATCCCAGCCGATGATGGTGAACGCGTCGTACCAGCAGCCACCACAACGGTTCACGACCCAGCCAACGTCCGTGGCCAGCGACGCACTGCTCCAGTCCACGTGGGACCCCATGGAGATCGACATGGCGGATGACCAGCACGACCTCTTTAGCTTCCTCAAGGCCACCGAGTAGTAAATAATTTAGGAGCGACGCGATGGGACCCCGACATAGCCACACCGACGGTAGTGTGGCGACCGATACAAGAGTACGAGATACGTGATGTTAGAAGAGTCTGTAAGGTACTTACTTCACTGCGAGCACAAGGTCAACGAAACACCAACCACCCAGGACTTGGCGCCCATAGATCAATCAATTAATGTATTTCTACAATATTATAATATGTTATTATACGAGGTCCACTCGTTCCGAACCGGTACCGGTATTACTATTCGTATGTAGTATTAATACTGTGCGAGTCGTGAGGCGGTCCAGTTCGGACCAGTCCCGTTTGGGTTCGCCATGATTGCTCATTGCGTGTTGCCTGCTCGCCGGGATTCGACGAGCTGTGGGATCTGCCCGAGAGGCGAGGGTGCCTGGTCACCTTCTTCGAAACATGCACCGAGTGTATGGCAAGTCATCACCACCAGTGGTGGTGATGAGTCTAGCTGCCATAGGCAGAGTGGGATGCGATCGAGTGTATGGCGAGTCATGGAGACAGACTATTAATATCAGTCCGTCGGGTGGGCTGGATTACAGGTATCTCTCACCTGCCTAGGATTGGTGTACGGTACTGTACCTGTGATATGATCACACGTTGCGGCGTGAATGCGCGCGCTGCTCCCGTCGCTGCCTGGTATGTATGTAGTCTTACACTGTATTAATACTATTCCAGGATACTCGCTCGTAAAGTATCAAGAACACCACCACCAGAGCACCGTGGTATTATACCTTCACTCTGATATTATTGCGCCTGGAGCGCACACGTAAGAATGGCAGTCGACTCGACTGCAGGTAGGTCATCGGTCCACAGCACGGCACAGCACAGTACATTTAATACCCACAGTCCACTACTCATATCGGCTTAGGCCTTGAGGAAGCCAAAGAGGTCGTCGTCGGCGTCGAGCTCCATGGTGAAGTCCATCTTGTCCCACTGGTCCAGGTCGGCTCCGTCCAGTCGGTCGGTCGTGGCCGTGGTTGCTGCGATCGCATCGAACGACGACAGCCCAAAGTCGGCGGTATCCAGCAGCGTGTCAGCGTCTACACTGGGTGTGTTGGTGTCGGGGAGTGTGCCATTGAAGAAGGCGAGTCTTGAGGTCGAGTCGGTGGTGGTTTGGATGTCGGTGGTGGCGATAGGCAGCATGCGGTTGCTGGTGGTTGTATGCAGTCCTTCCGTCCGTAGTGGAGTCGTGGTAGAATGTGTGGTGGTGGTGGAGGTGGCGAACACGGTCGACGACGTCAGTGCAGAGGGCAGTGGCTGGGGCAGCAAGTGCTGGGAGACTTCGACCTTGCGCGTGAGCATTTGGCGATGCAGGTTCATCTGCGCCTGCATGGCCAGGTGCATTTGTACCTGGAGGTCGGCTCGCTCGACGGTGTTGAGCGAGAGTGGCTCGATGGGCGCGGGCTGGCTCGCGACTTCGACACTGTCGTTGGCGCCGACGAGCTGCGGTGAGATGAGCGAGTTGAGGATGCTCCACTGCGGGTCGTTCAATGCCGTCAACGCTGGGTAGGACGTCGTGGCTTGGAGTGGACGCGTGGGGGGCATCAGCGTCTTGGGTGGTGGCGGTGGTGCCTTGGTCACTTGGTGGCGGCGTTGTTGTTGCGTGGACACGAGCGGTGGAGTGACGTGACTCGTCGGCAGTTTCCGCTGCGTGCGGTTGTTGTTGTTAGTGGTGGTGGTGGTGGCGGTAGTGACTGTCGTCGCGTTCTGACCACACGCGAAGTTGAAGCACCGTGAGCGATTCAGAACCACACCAGCAAGGCCGACAGACAGGCAGACTCACCGTGCGCATCTCCGGTTTAACAACAGCAGGAGCCAGTTGTGGCTTCTGGGCTCGCATAGGTGCATCGCGAGTGGACGCTGTCGTGTCGGCATCCATCTCGGATGCAGCAGCTTCCGAGTAGTTGGCGTTGTCTTCGGTGTAGCTGCAGTTGGCCTCTTCCTCCTCCTCATCGTCCTCTTCTTCTTCTTCTGCACGCTTGCGCTTGTGGCTGATGGGGAATACAAACGTTGCGTCGGCGGCACTCTTGCGCTGCCGCTTGCGGCTGCGATGCGCGCTCTCGTCGTAGAATTCCAGAAACTCGAGGCGCGAGCGTTCATGGTTGAGTCGGTATTTCTGGAGATGGCTCTTGAGGTGCTCGGTCGTGAGCTCGGTGGTGACGCCGGCGCTGAGCATGATGGCCAGCAGCGCCTTGGGCGACGCGTTCTTGAGCCCCACTGTGTGGCGTAGAGACCGTGAGTTGATCTAGTGCAGGTATTAATCCTAGTATGGTTCCCACGTACCGTCAAAGATGGCGGCGACAAAGAGGCGGTGGAGCTCGTCGGGCCAGAGGAAGCGCTTGCTCTTGCGTTCGTACTTGCGCTGCCTGTTGGTGGTGTTGTTTGTTGTCGGCGTCGGCGCGGACGCGGTGCTGCGCGGCGTGTCGCCGTTGGCGCTCGGTGCCTTCTTGAGGATGCGTAGGTTGTGGGCGCCGACCGCGACGTTGAGGGTGAGCCGCGCGGGCGCCGCGCGCGTGCGGGACTTTGGCTTGGCGGCAGCGTCCATGGGCGCAAGAGGAGGGGATGGCGCGAATGCTGCGGTGGCGACCGCCATGGCAATGCTTGGAAACTGTGTTTCCAATTGCGCTGCTCGCTGAGATCGGAAAGTTACCAGATGTGTGTAGCACCACGGTGGTAATTTACGGGCACCAGAAGATCCCGTGCTATACAATGGGCGAGTGGTGGGGAATCGGGGTCGGTAAATTACGGGAAGGATACCATGAAGTGCTGTGACGGGAAAGGAAAGATGAGTTGCCAAGGCGCGAGTGACGATGCTCGACTCGTGGTGGAGGGGAAAAGAAGAAAGCCAAGTGCGCGGCGTGCATTAGAGCTCAAACATACAAGTCTTATTTGCATGGACTAGCAAGCACTCACACACATATACACAGGCAGTATCCGCGGACATCTTTCGTGTGGAGAGATCGAGTCCGTCATGAGCCTCTTGGGAGCCCGCGCAAGGGGCGTAGTCGCCACAGAAGTGGGATCCGACGAGGTGCGCGCCAGCAGACGCGCCCGTGCCCAGCTGCGTCGCCCATGTAGTTAATGATTCGTCGGCTCGTTGCCCCCATCGATTCGCGTAGCGCGCGTGCATCCCATGAATCTTTCCAGCGCAAATGCAGACGTGAATCATGGACCATCATGATTGATGATCACGAACAGAGTGTTGGATCCCCCGATTCAGTGACACCTCGTTAGAGTGTCTACCTGTCACTAAATCCCAACGACCCTCGTGCCTCTTCAAGATCGCGATTGCGACCGACGCGTCACGTCGAAGCGAATCCCATCCGTCGTTACTATCCGCCCGAGCACGATGGCCATGTCCTGGTACGCCGAGCCGGAGCTCCTGTCCACGACCTTTTCGGTCTCCCACGGCGCCAACAACCTCTCCAAAGTCGACCACGTCCTGGTAAGTGTGGCATGATCTGGCATATTTGAAGTCGCTCTTCATGACAAAAAATGGTGCTTCCAGGCGTACGCGCACATGGACGACGTGGTATACGTCAACTCTTCACAGTCGCCGTACACAACCCACAAGCTGCCCCTGCAGGGTAAGCCACTCGTGCACCAGGTGCGCGTCTGCAGCCTTCAAGGCGCGACGTTCGTCGTCGTCGCGAGCGACCGCGGCGTGCAGGTACGTCATGGGTTCTAGTGGCCACACACCACCACCACCACCACCACCAATCAAAGGCGAATCACCTCTTGCGTACTAGATCTTTGATAGCAAGGGAGAGAAGCGCGTGTACGAGCTCGTACTCAAAGACAACGTAGAGGTGGTCGAAGAAGGTGGGAATCAATCACAGCGCCATGATTCTCTCGCTGTTCTCGGCAACTCACACTCCAAGTGCACTGCAGGTGATGCACTGTTCTGCCGTGGTATCTGCGCCATCGATTCGGACCGCCCCGGTATCGCAGTAGGTACGAAATCAACGCTGGCATCCGTGTATGAGTCGCACTAACCACCCAATACCTACACTAGGCAGCTCAGTGGGCAAGGTGTTTATCCTGGGCAAGGAGCGATCGGCCAAGGCATCGACAACTGAACATGAATTCGATCTCCTGGAGACGTTGAGCGACCACAAAGAGGCCATCCAAAGTGCCGACAGCTCCAAGAACGGCACGTTGCTGGCCACGAGTGACGACAGCGGCACCATCCTCGTGTGCAACCCGGACGAGACCTTTGCGATCGTCCACCGCGTCACAGGCGATGGGTACCCAGCAATGTCGATCCGCTTCACGCCCGAGAACTTGATGGTGTGCGGCTACCTGACGGGCATCATCCGCATCTTCCGAAAGAAGGACTACCGCTTGCACGCGGAGATCGCAGCGCATTCAAGGGCCATCACGGCGATCGACACCAGCGACAAGTACATCGTCTCTGTGGGCGAAGACACGTTCATAAATGTATGGGAGCTAGTCGGTGACTCGGCGACGCCGCGCATTCGGCTGGCGAGCGCCCACTCGGTGACCAACGACTTGCTGACGGGGGTGTGCTTTGCTGGCCCCAAGACGGTGCTCACGGCGGCCTACGACACGACGCACCTCAAGCTGTGGGTGCCAGAGTAAGCCCAATCAATGCCAGCAACAGAACAGATACTGATAAACATGAACACAGCGAATGTGGACACTGTATATATATATCACTCTCGTCAGTCGTACAGACTGTCGTCGTACTCTATGTGGTCCTCGAGGTTCTTGGCCGCGCTGTTGAGGGAGCTCCATGGCGCTGGGTTTGCTTTGTGCAGTGTCAGCGTCAGTCGGTTCTCCTTGGTCTTCCAGTCCACGTTGGTGATCTCGTCGAAGAGCGTCGGGATCACGAGGCTCTTGGCCAAGCGGCTGTCGGCAGCAACCAGCAAGTCCATCGATAGCGACGTCGCGGTCCATTTCTATATGTGCATCGTCAGTCTTTGTTACAGAGGGTGGAATTGGAGAGGGTGATGACAAAGAGACGTACCAACTGGAGCTGCTCAGGGGCCATGTCAACGATGCAGTCGTCGAGCATGAAGATACTGTGGGCAGAGCGGACAGCGTGAGAATCAGGCGCTGATATACAGCGAAGCAAAGAAAGCGGCAACAAACCTGACGGTTTTCTTGTTGTCGGTCCAGCTGTAGGACGAGATCATGGTCTTCTGCAGGCCGTCGTTGTTTGCCTTGCTCGGCTCGTCAATGGTGTGTCGCTGGTGGGCGTAGTAGTAGCTGTTGGTGCCCTTGGTCTGGATGTTTTCCTCCAGCGCTGATCCTGCTTTCGTGGACTTTGGCTTGGCGGTCTTGGTACGGCTGCCGGTGCGCGAGGCGACGCTGCGGCGGTGCGATCGAAAGCTCCACCATGTGACCGTCAAGAGCCCTACAAAGATGGCCGCCACGATGCTGGCAAAATGGTCCTTGAGTGCGCCTTCCAGGTGGATGTTGCCGAGCGGTGTCACGAGCTTCGCATACGTGGCGCTCTCGCTTGGAGTGTAGATGTAGGGCACAAACCACGCAGGCGCGTCTTGCGGTGTTGGAGGCACCATTGTAGTGTGCGTCGATTCTCGAACTTCACTTTGAGGGGATTCCGTATTTAAGAGAAACATTCGTCTTTAAGAGAAAACTCATGTTGCATGAAGGTTGCATGAATGTAACCCGGCATAGCCCACCACCCGATCACACACAAAGTGCCGGTGAAATTGAGGTCACCAAGCGCCAGTTGATTGAAAGCAAAGATGAAGCCGCTGTTCGGGAAGATCGTGTCCAACAAGATGCAGAAGTCGGTGCTCGTAGAGGTCGCGCGCATCGTCAAGGACCCCAAGTACGGCAAGTACTACAAGAAGACCAAGAAGTTTATGGCCCACGACGAGGAGAACGTGTGCAACATTGGCGACTTTGTGCGCCTCGGGGCGACGCGACCACTGAGCAAGAAGAAGCGCTGGAACGTCGAGGAGATCACACGAAAGGCTGAGCTGTAAACCGTTGCGCTCGCGTGTGCCGCATAGAAGAAAGGGTAATATATGGCTCGGTAGCTGCTCATCGCGTGTGGTTGCTGCTGATGTGCTTGCAATCGTCCATCCATCATCCACCATCAACGACGCACATACGATGCAAATACTAGTTATATATCACAGCAACCGCGACCGACCGAAGCATGCCTGCTACAGTTCATCGTCGGAATCGTCTCCGAACGGGTCCTCGACGGGGAAGTCGCCGACCGCGAGGTTGTGTGGACGAATAAAACTGCCGTACTTTGGATCGCAGTCGAAGTAGACGTTGCCCTTGACAGTACCAGTGCCCTTGCCTACAGGCTCATCAAAGCGCACGCCCACCCAATAGCCGCCGCCGATCTCTGGCACCTCACCGAGGTAGGCGACGGCACCACGTCGTCCACCAGGCTGCACCTCGCATCGGTCGCCAACGGCCATGCCCTCGATACTCTCTGGGCCTGGCAGACTCTCTGGGTCGACAGGGGGCCGAGCCACTTGCATCATCTTCTTTGGCTTCCAGTTGGGGTCCTTTGCGAGCTGCTCACGCTTGTACGCTCGCACGGTCTTCTCACCTGGTGTATCATACATGGAAAGAATGCAACGCTAGACATGAACACATAACCTCCATCGCAGCAACTCGCACAAGCAAGGGAACATACGCTTGTCGTAGTCGTCCTCCGAGATCTCGTACTTCTTGATCAGACTGACGTCTTCCAAGCCGCCACCGCGCGACAGTGAAAACGGGTCCGTGTCCACGACGTGGAGCCGCATGCCACTCTGCGCTCCGTAGTAGCCCAGCATGCGGTGATCCTCCGTGAGCTTGACACCAGTGGATCCATCGCTGCCTGCAAGGTACAGGTCCATCGCGTCCGGCTTGGTGCCACAATGGCGGTAGACCTTGTGTCGCACTTCTTCGATGGTCATGTGCAGGTCCAGTCGGATGTCCACCATCTTCATCTTGAGGTTGCTGTGCGTGATGTGGAGGCACACGAGTCCGTCGGGTAGGTTCTCGTACTCATGGCCATCCATGGCCATCACGTAGCCGCGCAGCAAGTTCATATCGACCGACATCTTGGCTCTCGATTCTTGGCGTCGATTCTATTGCCTGTTCGGAGGTTGACAGTGAAACCAAGAAATATGTACTGTTTGTCTTCGATCAGGTACGTTTTGTTTTTATAATTGGAAACAACATCCGAAAAACATAATTGTTCCCAACAGGACCAAACCAAAGATGGCGCTGCTCGCGGTCGATCAAGTGCTCTGCTACGATGTGCTCGCGATAGCGGTCGTCGTGCTGGTCGTCGAGGTGATCATGGCGCTGTGGAGTCGCCGCGGCAACAAGCTCTCCCCGGAAGAGGCTGCGCTGCTGAAGCAATACAATGAGCAAGTGCGCGTGGTCAACCGACTCAACTCGGTCGAGACCTTTGTGGAGCAGTCCAAGGCGATCCGCAAAATGAACTCGATCAAGAAGCAGATGCAAGAACGCGCAGGTTCGTAATCTCGCCACGGTTGTTGAAATGGGGGGAGGTCTGTGGGATTCATCGCTTTCTCGTTCTCTATTCCAGTGGAGCGTATGCAGCGCACTGCTCCATCGGTGCTTGAGAAGCGATTCAACCAGCTTCGCACGGTGCGTTCTGACGCAAGTGGGCGGTATGATTCCATGGCTGAGTCTAGTTGTGTCTCTTTGAATTTCTGTAGCCTTTGGTGATGCTGTTCCTTGGCGTGTACTACTGGAACGAGCCGCTTGTGGTGATGCCGCAGGGGGCGATGATGCCACTCGAGCGGTTCCTCGCTATGCCTGCGTTTCCTCTCGGCTCGGTGTCTGCCGTGTCGTGGGCCAGTGTCTGTAAGCGGGTCGCCTCCAAGCTGGTCGCGTAGACATTGCAAAAGAAAAAAAGAAAAAGAGACAACAAAACCCATTGTTTTGTGCTGTGTCAACGGTGTCACGAGTCGGAGCCATGTTCATTCACATCAGTTACTCGGCGTGTACTGCACAAACTGGTCTTGGTCTAGCGGAAGACAGTCTCCAGCTGCTTAGTAGTCGCTGCCGCCACCGCCGAACATGTCACCGGCACCGCCGATGTCGGCCTCCTCCTCCTCTTCCTCCTCGACGACCTCCTCGGCGGCGGCGCCACCGGCGGCCGCAGAGGCACCGCCCGCAGCGGCACCACCACCGATCGCGACGGTCGCGAGCTTGGCCTGGCCGGCAGCAATCACCTCATCGATGTTCTTGCCCTCAAGCTCCTTGAGCAGGAGCTCGACCTTGGCGCTGTCGAATTCACCGCCGAACGAGGTCACGACCTTCTCGATGTCCGCGGCCGAAGGCGACTCGTTACCACCGAGCACAAGCAGAAGGAAAGCAGCAACGTGACGCATCTGTACACCGAGAGCGGAACTGTCAGCAACCGCATTCTGAATCGACTCGATGTTGGGTGCAGCAAACCGCGTTGGACCAGAGGTGCATCAGGCGCTTAGGCTCATAGATCCCACGCGCGCCAGCAACACGATGCCCTGTACCATGCTATGCAACAACGAGCGCAGCCCACTCACCTTGTTTAAGGTTGATCGTAGATTGTTCGCACCCGACGAGTCTATAACGTTGCAGCAACAGTATGAACAGCTCCACAGCCCATGCTGGCCGCGCCGCCAAAGGCGCAGAGCCAATCACTTCCGTCTCGATATAAATCGGTTCGAGCCGGTTTTCATCCAATCAAATCCTCTTGAAATGCAAACTTAACCTAAACACTACTATCGGATAATAAAGGGTATTTGATTATACGGATCTATCCTTTCACACGTCGCAGATAATCACAGATCCGTGCGAGCACCAAGCGGCAGATTGGAACGCGACGCTGTGAGCTGCTCATCACGCTCTCCCACGGCACTCTCGATGTCCTCAAAGATCCCTTCGCTCTCGTTGATCCCGTTGCTCATCTCGATCTGGACCTGGTCATGGGCACGCTGTGATACTTCCGGGTTGGTACCTCGACGACCCGAGGGCATAGCTTGTGTCTCATCGACAGGCTGCTGCTGATTGTGGTTGGCAGCACCCGTTGTTTCGTTTGTGGCCTCATCTGCGTCGTCCGACCCGTACTTCCTAATCCACTCGGCCTTCCACTCCGCCACCTCCCGCTGCTTGGCCGCCGAGGCAGCGAGGTCACTAGCGGATGGGCCATCGCCGCGGTTGGACTTGGATGGTGCCGCTACTACTTTGCAGGACGGAATGACTGGCGTGGTCTTGGTTTTACTGTGTCGTTTCTCGCGTGCGACACCCTTCCTCTTGCCCTTCTTTCGCTTGAGGCAATTGCACTTGAGCATGCGAGCACAAAGGCCATCGCTGCCGTTCGCGACGATGAAGTCGTACGTGCCCATGCCCACAATCAGCAAGTAGGTGTGGAATCCTGATAGCAGCATGTACGAGTTGACGAGCGAGAGGCTGATGGCGTTGTGGATCCAGAGCAGCACAAACACGGGCGTGTGCCATGTCGGCGTCAGGTCGTCTTTGATGCCTTCGAACCAGATCGTGGCCATGAGAATGCCGATGACTGCCTGTAGCACTGTCTGCAGTGTCGCCGCGACGACCAGAGCGTAGAATGCTTCGTAGTTGTTGTCAGCGATGCATGTGTTGAGCCACGTGCAGTGGTGGTCCAGCCCGGGACTCGGTTTGCAACAGAGCGTGCAATACCGAGTGGGTTTCGACGGAACACGGAGCAGTGAGCAGCTCTTCTTTGAACTCTTCTTTGAGATCCACAAATCAAGATCAGTTTGCTGCTTAGGGAAGCTTCAAATTGATGTGCATCTACCTTGACGGAGGGATCACGACTCTCGCACAGGTACCAATTGATCAGAACGATGAGGATCAGCACGCCGTTCGGCACCAGGATCGCAATACACTGCATAGAGAGAGACAGCTAGTAGTCAGTCGCGAGTACAGATTATCCCACAGGTCAGGTATTAGGCTAGAGCACCTTGTCTCGATCCAGCAGCTTGGCCACGAAGGTGATGAAGCTCTGCAACCACATCATCTTTCAGTGTCGAGTGGGAGTGAGCCAGCAGCAGTAGGGTGAAAAACCTCACAGCCATCATCAAGGGCTGCAGCACCCAGCTTGTGAATTGGTCGCGCGAGAACGGGGTCTGGAACCCATTGACACGGACACCGGACATTGCGGCGAGCAGCTACTCGGAGCGCTGAGCGGATCAATGAGATGGAAGGTTGTGGCTTCACCAACTCGACGTGCAATGGCACTATTCGACCGCACTAGTTACCAGGGGATGCTTGTGTGTTCTAGGTTGCTCTTTCGCTCGCTATTCAGAGGATTCGGTGTCTTATCTACATGTCTGATGAAGGTGGCGGTGTATTACGAGAGCATATCACACTGACGACGGTCTATAAATACGGCAAAGTCTGCGGGGAGGCTCAAAGCGCCTTGCGCAGGATCTCGCTCTGTGCGCCTGCCTTCTCTGCAGCTGATGTCGCTCTCGTAATCGCGATCACGCTGGACCAGTTCTCCAACACGCGCAATGACACTGTTGACGAAGAGTGGTTGGTGCATGGTCTATTGATTACAACGGCCAAACGCACAGATACTGACCTTCATTCTGGTGGTTGAGCTGCGCAAGCTTCTCGTTCATCGCGTCCAGGTACCGTACGAGCTCAGCGGACGAGTCGCGCAGCGCCTCGAGCGCCGCCACCTCTTCGTTCTTGTTGCTCATATTTGTTGCGCGAAAACCCAGTTTACGATAAATCACATTTGTCGTTCACAAAATTACCATTCCCCACCATCTGCACTGGCTCATGGACTCAGATCTTGATTCTTTTTTCGCGATTGTTGATTGGCTTAATCGGCATATTTGGTTTCTGAGTCCATCCCTTCCACAGAGTGCCCCTTTCTTCGCCCGAGCGAGCGAGCAGCTCATTTGGTGACCGTGTCGCGTGCGTACGTGTCGTGTATGCTGCCGCTGCGCCTGGACGCCCACCACTCGAAGAAGAAGAAGCGCAAGTCCAGCTCCATCGACTTCTCCATGTGGAACGAAAGCCCGCGCGCCACACCGTCCGCGGCGCTCACGCGCAACCGCGCGTTCCTGCTGCTGCTCGTGCTCGGCGTGTTCATGGTCATCTCCCTGTCCAGCTCCTCGCTGCTGCAGAGCAGTGGTTCGGCCGCCGCCTCCCACTTCCGCGTGCCCGCCGCCGACACCGCCGCCGTCGTGACCCGTGGTGACCACCAGGTCGTGACCTTCGCCGACGCCAACGTCGTGACCCCACGGCCGAACGTGCGTCGTGGGGACGGTGCTGACGTCACGGCCACGCCGCCACCGCGTCCCGATTCATTCGCGTTCGTCGTGGTCGCGGATCTGGACAAGCAGTCGAAGGACGCGAGCAACAAGCGCCCCATGTTCTACTCGTACCTGCAGCACGGCACGCTCAAGATCAAGCGCCGCAGTGGCGGCGGCCACGACGATTACGCGGTCGTGTGGGGCCAGAACCAGCGGTTCACGACGACGATGAACGAGGCAGGTCGTGGCTTCGAGCTGAGTGAGCTGGCGTGGTTCCATAGCAAGCTGCTCACGTTCGACGACCGCACGGGTATCGTGTACCAGCTCAAGCAGTTTGAGCACGCGGGTGCCAAGCCCGTGCAGGCGATCCCAACGCACATCATCATGGAGGGCGACGGCGTAGCCGGGAAGGGCCAGAAACATGAGTGGGCCACCGTCAAGGACGGTGAGCTGTACATGGGCAGTGTGGGCAAGGAATTCACGGACAACGATGGTAACATCCTGAGTGACAGCAACCTGTGGGTCGCGGTGCTGGACAAGCACGGCGAGGTGCGCCACGAGGACTGGTCGGGCAACTTTGCGCGTGTGCGCACGGCGCTCGGCTGTGAGTACCCAGGTTACGTGATCCACGAGGCCATTGAGTGGAGCACTGTCCACCGCAAGTGGTTCTTGCTGCCGCGACGGGTGAGCAAGGAGGCGTACAACGACCAGTTGGACGAGACCCGCGGCTCCAACAAGCTCGTGATCGCGAGCGAGGACTTTAGCACCATCGAAGTGTTCGAGGTGGGTCGCGTGACGCCGTTGCGTGGCTTCTCGTCGTTCAAGTTTGTGCCGCGCACCGACGACAGTGTGATGATTGCGATCAAGAGTGTCGAGATTGATGCCGAGCAGTCCCAGACTTCATTCGTCACGGTGTTTGACATTCATGGTACCGTGCTGCTGGACGAGACCGAGCTGCCGGGTGGCTACAAGTACGAGGGCATCGCTTTCGCCCACAACTGGTAGGCTAGATATCCACGACAGTAGTTGGTAGGGTAGGGTAGGGTCCTCTCTCTCTCTCTCTCTCTCTCGCTTTCATCACACCAAAGTAACGATAATGCATCATCACCACAAACAACAACAAACAAGGGCAAGCATATTCAACCATGATGAAGCAATCACAGTGCTGGCATCGTCCCGCACAGCCACGCGATGCCCTCACGGAGCCCCTCGCCGGTCGTGGCCACCGCGGGCTGCACTCGACACGGCCGCTGCATGGTCGGGTCGTCCACGCCAAGCGCCGTCCGCAGTTCGTCCACGCCCAACGCCTCGGGTAGGTCCCGTTTGTTCAGCACCACCAGCAAGCTGGTGTCTCGTAGCTGCGCGTCCACGAGTACACCGTCTAGCTCGGCCTTGGCCAGCGCCAGCCGCGCGGCATCTGCACTGTCAATCACGAAGATGATGCCCTGGGAGGAAGGAGCACGCACGCACACGTTAAACGACGGGATGGCAGCGCGTGGGAGCATTCCATCTACGCACCTGTGTGCCTGTGAAGTGATGCCGCCAGTAGGGTCGTAGTGCGTCCTGCCCACCCACGTCCTGCAGGCACACACCACACGTCGCCTCAGCCTTCGTATTAATACGCACCCTACAGACTCGTGTCGTCCTGACCCCGTGTACGCACCCATATATGGAGTTTATAGTGGTCAAACTTGACCGTCTCGACGTTGAATCCGACAGTCGGCAGGCTCGCGATCGTCTTGCCAAGCCGCAGGTTGTACAGGATCGTGGTCTTGCCGGCGGCGTCGAGTCCGACGAGCAGCAGCCGCCGCTCATGACGGCTCCACAGCCGCGCCCAGTGCCGCGACAGCGCGCTGCCCATCGCATCGGCAGTGTCTATGAGTGTCTCTCGGTCGATTGCGCCTCCCTCCCTCACGCATACCAGAGGTATTGATAGCCGAGGCCGTTTCCATCCATTGCGTCTCATATTCTCTGAATACTATTAACTCGTAATAGCAAATGTACTGACGTCGCTCGACATCACGACCCTAAATGTACTGAATCAAGTGAAACCCTACCCAAGTGTGTCCCCACCGTAGCCGCCGCTGCCGCCGACCAGCAGATCGCGCCGGCCAGCCCCAATCTTGCGAGCGTGGGCGTCCAGCTTGGGGCAGTCGGTGATGCGGTGGCCCAGGCCGCCACAGAATGCACAGCCCTTGGAGCCCGTGGCGTTGTTGGTCACTTCGACGTACGGGTCCTCGAGCGCCCGGAGCACGGGCGGCACGGTCTGCTTGGCTTCGACCAGCAAGTGTTTCAGGTCTAGCAGCGCGCTCTCGGGCACGTTCTTGTTGATGAATGTCGTGGCCACGCCGGTCTTGCCACAGCGACCGGTACGACCGATCCGATGCACATAGTTTTCGATCTCGGCCGGCATGTCAAAGTTGATCACGTGCTTGATATCTGGAAAGTCGAGGCCCTTGGCTGCCACGTCCGTGGCCACCAGCACGTCCTTGGCGCCTCGCTTGAACTGGTCGATCGCGTCGTTGCGATCCTGTTGGTCCTTGCCGCCGTGGATCGCCACGGCGCCGACGCCCTTGAGGATCAGGTACTCGTGGATGTCATCCACGTCGCCCTTGCGCTCGCAAAAAATCACGACGGGCGGCGCCGTCTTCTGCAGACACTCGAGCAGGTACACAATCTTGGCGTCCTGCTTGACATACTCGACCTCCTGGATCACGTCCAAGTTGGCGGCACCGGCGCGGCCGACGTTGACCAGCACCGGTTTCACCAGAACGTCTTTGGCAAAGTCCTGGAATTTTTGTGGCATGGTCGCCGAGAAGAGCAGCGTCTGGCGCTGGCCGTGGAAGTGGTTGAATGTCGTGGCTACCTCCTCGTCAAAGCCCAGATCCAACATGCGGTCGCCTTCGTCCAGGCAAATGTACTTGCACAGTCGCAGTGACATCTCCTTGAGCTTGAGGAAGTGGTTAAGACGGCCCGGGGTGGCCACCACAATGTGCACCCCACGCCGCGAGATGAGCTCCGACTGCGCACGCTTGTCCTCCCCACCGATACACAGCAGCGCACGTAGCTCCGGGTGGCGCGCCTGGAACAAGTACTTGGTAAAATGCTGCACCACGTCGAACGTCTGCCGCATCAACTCGCGCGAAGGCCCGACGATTAGTCCGAACGGGCCTTCGCCGCCGATAAGCGGGAGCTTGGTCTCCTCCTCCAGTGCGAGCATGACCAGCGGCAGTGTGAACGTCAGCGTCTTGCCCGAACCGGTGAACGCGATGCCAATGATATCACGTCCCGCCAGGATGCATGGCAGTGCTTGGATCTGGATCGGCGTCGGACGCATGATATTCTTGGCCTTGAGCGCCTCCAGAATCGCTGGAGGGAACCGCATGTACTCGAACGACTTGATCGGCGATGGGATGTCCTCCCCGTCCACGAGAATGTGCCATTTCTTGCGGACAGCGTCGCACTCGTCCTCGGTCATTGCGGAGATGAACCTTGGCGGCGCCCATGTCGTCTTCATCGGCTCCGCATAACG
Source organism: Pythium chondricola (assembly GCA_023337575.1). Classification (NCBI taxonomy): domain Eukaryota; phylum Oomycota; class Peronosporomycetes; order Pythiales; family Pythiaceae; genus Pythium; species Pythium chondricola. Next base: position 8,842 of record JAADXF010000281.1, on the reverse strand, counting down.
GATGCCCTCGGCTCGCTCCTGCGCCGACACGAGCGCCGCCTTTTGCACATGGCTCGCCTCCTTGAGCATGCTGATCTCCTGCGTTTCTTTCTGCACCTGCTCGCGATTCACACCCGCCGCCTCCTGCTGCTTGCGCATCTCGTACGCTTGATCGATCAGGCTGACGCTGGACCGAAGCTGCGCCGCAGGTAGATCCATGCCTAGTGCATCGTTTTCTTCTTGTATATCTTGCTCGTGCGCACTCTGTTCATCGTTGTCCGAGCCAGAGGAAGCTGAGGACGCGGCTGCGCGACGACGGCGACGTGCCGGTCCGGCATCTTCATCAGCCTCTTCGTCGCCCGGGCCGACCTTTTCCTGCAGGAGTTTGCGGCGCTTGAAGAGGCGCTCCTGCTGCTGCTGACGCCGCACCTTGAGCGGCACGTACAGCGGCTCGTCGTCCTCTGCGCGCGGCGCCGTCATCTCCGGCTCTTTCACCATGCCGTTCGAGATTGCCGTAGTGCATGGAGCTGTTCGCTCGGAAAGATCCTATATCAGTACATCATTGGTTATGAACCCGATACGAACACATGTTAGAAACACTATTCAACACCTATCCGATCCGGAGCTGCTGTATCCAAACCGGCAACCCCCCGCACGAAGGACACCAGAATGGCCACCGCGCTGCGCTGGACGCGGCCCGCCGAGCTGCTCATCTACCTCGTGCCCGTCGGCACCATCTCTCCGGAGCTTTACGACGGCTACGTGCGTCTGCTCCAGGCCCACAGCGTGCAGCCCGTGCGCGGCCTCACGCGCCCCGGTGGCTACGCGCCCGAGCTCTCCCCATTCAAATCCTTCGCGTGGGACGACGCCACCGCCGCACTGCGCCTGCGCTTCGTCTCTACCACCGACCGCATCGACGCCGCCGACGCCGAGGACGTCCACGCCAGCGCGCGCGCCGTCGGCGTCCTGGGCATCTGCCACTGCCCGACCACGCCGCATCTCGGCACCGCGTACCGCCACTTTGTCGACTCGCTGCGCCATTTCCCAGGGCTCTTGGTCTACAAATGCTTTGCGTTTGAGCACCAGTTCGATCTCCAGTCGGTGGACGAGTGCGCCGCGCTGTCGCATCTTGTCATGTTCCCGGTCTTCCACGAACTCGACGGCGGCGCCACCTCCACGGTCACGCTGCATCTCGGCGTCGTGCTTGACACGCTCTGCGTCACGCTGCTCATGTCCATCGAGAGCGCCGTGCGCGCCGCGTTGAAAACTAATTACAATCATGGCCACGATCACGCAACGGGTGGCGTTGGCGCCGACACCGCCGCCAACTTTCTGCTCGACACCAACGTCGAGCCGTCCAGTACCAACACTTCCACGAGTCATCACCACCAGACGTCCCCGTTCCTCCGCGACACACCGCTCCACTCGACGTTCTCCTCCTCTTCCGCGGCAGCGGCAGCGGCAGCTCCTCCTCCGCCGTCCTCCTCCTCCGTTGGAGGAGTCTCCGCTCTCTTTGGCTCCGCCGAGGCCCGCCTCCGCCGCCGCCACGCCGCCCGCCAGCGCAAACTCTGCGGGGACTACGCCGTCCTCCTTGGCTGCCTGCCCGACGCCCTCGACCACTACGTCACCGCCATCGAGCTCCTCCGGGAGGAGGACCGCCGCAACTCGTCCTCCCTCCCGGGGGACGCGCTCTGGCTCGCCGCCGCGCTCGAAGGCTACGTCTACTGCCTCTGCACCACAAGTCAGGACCGGTTCCTCGTCGAGGTCGTGGACAAGGCCTCCGAGGCCGTCGTCCTCTACGCTCGCGCGGGGGTCCCCGAGCTCGAACTCGCGCTGGTCCAGCACGTCGCCTGGTACTACGCCACGGTCACCACCGCCTCCGCCAGGCCCAGCGGAGCGGAGGAGACGCTGTGGACCAAGCGGCTACTGGTGGAGGCGCTCGAGAGAGGACTCACCGTCCTCCCAGAGGTCCCCAGCCACTGCCAGATCCAGTTCCTCGTCCACGCCGCCAGCATGCTCGAGTGCGTCGGGTACCACCGCAAGATGGCGCTGTTTCTCCACGAGGCCGCGGCGCTAGTTCTCCATCGATGGTCGCGGACGGCCACTGCGGTGACGTCCCCCACCTCCGCTCCGCTGCCGCCACACCAGCGGACCCAGGATCTCCGCGCGGCGCTCCACCTTGAGCAGATCACAGCCACACGGCTCGGGATGGAGGCACGCACAAAGTGGGAGGCGTCGAGTCTCCGCCGTCGCGCACGGCGTCTTCGACGGCTCCCCCGCCAGCGTGGCGGAGCGCTCCCCCAGGTCTCGCTGGCCATGACCGCAGCGGCCGTGGGACCGTGGCTCGTGCTTCGTTTCCACGTCCTCCGCCAGCTCCTCTCGATCGCGCAGGCGCTGGGGGACGCGTACCTCGTGGGCGCCAACTGCGTGCGGCTTTTGCAGGTGCTTGCGTGGTGCGACACGGTCAGTTCGTTGTCCTCCTCCTCTTCCTCCTCTGCGTCCTCTGCCAGTAGTAGTAACGTCGTGGACCACCTCCAGACGCCGTTCTCCCTGTCGATACTACGTGGAGGAGCAGCGTCCGCTCGCCTCGGTCTCCATGCGCGCACCAGCGGCAGCGTCCTCGCCACGCCGCCCGCGAGTCTCGAGCCAAAGACCAAGCGCTACTTCGCCAACTCACCCTCCGCCGTCACCTCCGCGGCGACCACGCTCTCCTCAACGATCGCCAACACGCCGCGCGTCCTCCTCTCCACTCCGCGCCAGCAACTCTCGGCGGCAGTCAACGCTCTCTCAACGAAGGCGTCCCCTGCGTTTGGATCCTTCACGTCCCCTAGTGGAGGAGGAGGAGGAAGTGGAGGAGCGACCACGCCGCGGAGTGCGTCCACCGCGGAGCTCGGCAGCGGTCAGCACACGGAACCAGTAAAAGCATCGACCTCTTTTGCTTCGCCAGCGGCAGAATCCTCAAGTACGACTGCAGGGACGACAATAGACAATGTGAGTGTCCCCTCCGCTCCGTGGGACCTTCGCTCGAGGGCCGAGATCCAACAACTCCAGCGGAGCGTGCTCCGCCTGCTCGAGACCGAGTGCGCCGTCCTCCGGCCCAGCGAGCAGCTCCAGCTCGATGCCTTTGTCGAAGTCCATCGTGTACGAGTCGCATTTGACGCGCAGCGCAATCCTCTTCGCTCCTCTGCCCCTAGCTCCTCCTCTAGCTCCGCCACTGCGACTGCCGCTACCCCCGCGTTCTTCTACAACCCGTTCGACACCGCCAACAACAGCAACAACAAGAAGAGGAGCGGAGCGGACGGCAATTCGCACCGACAGTGGCGCGGCTCCGACTCGGAGGACTCCGAAGAGGACATAGCGGAGGAGGACGACAACGACTTCGACGAGGGGGAGCCCCGCATCGACTGGAGACGACGATTTCCTGCGCTCGAACGCGTGCTCGTCTACGTCACGGTCTCCAATCCGCTGGGGGTTCCGATCGACCTCCAGCAAGTCACAGCGTGGGTGTCCTCATCCCCCTCCTCCTTCACCGCTGCCTCGTCCTCCATAGCGGACACTCCACATGTCGAGACGTACCCGACGTCTGCTACGCTTCAGCCTTACGAGCGGCGGCGTACGCTCGTCCTCCGCCTGCGTCCCCTCCTCCCGGGGCGCTACTTCATCCGCGGTTGTATCATCAAGGCGGTCAACGTCAGGACCTCGGTGCCCCTCCCGTCCCCTCGCCCCCTGGTGGTGGTGCCAGCGGCGCCTCGGCTCCGCTGTGAGGTGCGAGAGCTTGGCGGTCTCCAAGAGGAGAAGTCGTCCGTGTCCTCCATCCCTTCGTCCTCCTCCTCGTCTCCGATCTGCATGTTTGTCAACGAGACGAAGCAGTGCGTGCTGACGCTCCGCAACGAGGGCCACCGCTCCGTCCGCTCGCTGCGCGTGGGGCTCCGCATTGGAGCTCGCGGAGCGGAGCGGACGCTCTTTGACAGCGCGAACGGATCGGCTACCACCTCCATGGCGGTGGAAGCCGAGGGAGTCGCGTTCACGTGCCTGGTGGAGGCTGGTGAGCTGGCGGAGCGGCTCCCCCTCGCTAGAGGTGAGCGGATCGACCTCCCCTTCCGCATCGCCTTGCGCGGTGCGCGGCTCTCGTCGGCATTGTCAGAGGAGCCGCTCCACTGGACATTTGTGTACAGCGGAGGAGACGATAGTGGTCTAGTGGAGGAAGAGGACGGTTTCTGTCGGGAATCAAACCATGCGGTGACATTGGTGCCCCTCGCGTCACTAGCGGTGCAGCACGTGGCGCTGGAGAGCGTTGGAGGACGAGGGGTGGAGCGGCGGACGAATCACCGCTACTGCCGTGTGGCACTGGACGTGGTCAACCCTACCGAGACTGTATTCCTGGTGCGGGTGCGGCGGAGGGTGGAGGAGGAGGAGGAGGAGGAGGAAGAGAAGAGGAGAGGAGGACGAGTGATGGACGATTGGGACGTTGAGATCGGTCGGCAGAGCGTGCGCCGCTTGGTGGTGGAGATCCCCCGTGTGGAGGGGCGGAGGGCGGAGGAAGAGGAAGACATCGCAGCTTTGCTCAACGCAAGGTTGCGTATCGAATGGGGGACGTATTTTGGCACTCGAGGAGCGCTGGCGTTGCACAGTTCACTGTGGGGGAGCGGATCCGCCTCCGCTGCGCGACACGTGCTCATGCCGAGCCAAGTGGTGTTGAAGATTGAAGGTATCGATGGTCTCTGTGCGGAGGAGCAGGACGAGGAGGACACTACAGAGGATGCTGGCGGCGGACTGAGCTTCCCCTTCCGGTTCTATCAGCCAGTACGCCATTCACAGCGGAGGAGCAGGTGGACCGCGCGACTACTAGAGCCCTGGTCGTTTGAGGTGGCAGTGGAGCGACGCGGGGGGGCGGCGCAGGCTTCCGCCATGAGAGTGGAGGTTATCATCAGAAGAGAGTATGAAGGTGATGAGGGTGGAGGAGGAGAAGAGATCGAGCACGACGACACAACGGAGAGCGACCCAGCCGTTCTAATCTCAGGGCAGACCCAGCGCACACTCTCCGCGAGAGGAGAGAAGGAGCAGGAGGAGGAGGAGGAGGAGGAGAAGGAGGAGGCGACATGGCGTCTGCGCTGCGTTTTCCTATCTGAAGGCAAGTATCGCGTGGACGTGCGCGCACTATGGTCACCCCCATCCTCGTCAGCGGAGCACGGCATAGCGGAGCAAGAGGAGGTGTGGAGCCACGCTCCGCTCTGCGTTTCATGCTATGCATGAAATGAAGCCATCTATTTATACTCTGCAGCAGACCAGTGCGTGCACACTCAATTGGGTCCCATACGTAGTAGAGAGGAGAGAAGGTGCCGCGAGGCTGACGGAGGATGCTGGGCGAGTACTTTCAGGTCCGGCGGCTGCTGTGGGAGGACGTGAGCTCCTCCCATGTGCGCTCGGCAGCGGAGGAGGAGGAGCTCCGCCGCGTGGTCGGCAGCCATGTGATTGACGAGAACCAAGAGCTCCGCGCCGAGCTGACAGCATTGGTCGAGATCTTGGCCGAGTACCAGCAACAGAGCGATGGCATTCGAGTACGTGAGCATGGAGGACGAGGCGGCGGCGGAGGAGATTGCTAATGGGGGTTAACCGGTAGGATGGGATGGTGAAGCGGAGAGCACAGCGGATCCCTGAGCCGCCTGGTCGTGCACTCCTCGTCGAGAAGCTCCGGCTATTAGTGGAGGAGCTCCACGTGCCGCTGTCGTCCCCCAAAGAGCACGAGCTGCTGCAGTATGTACTGATGGAGAAGACGGAGCGTGGGCGAGGGCGAGGGGACGAGGGGGAGGAAGATATGGAGGAGGAGAAAGCAGATCTGCTGCCGCCGCGGACGCCACGCATGGCGGAGCTGCGACCGCCTCCGTTCTCACCACGAGACGGAGTGGTGCTGCGCCCTAGTACTAGCAGCAGTGGAGGAGGAGGAGGACGGCGTCCCCCGACGTCCTCTGGGAGTCGCCCTGTGTCGCGAGGGTCCACGCTGTCAGCTTCGTCGGCGGCGGCGTCGTCGATCATCGAGTCCCCCGAGGTGAGTCGAGTCAATGGGTATCGTGTGGAGAGGACAGACAGCGGACGAAATCGGTTGTCATGATCAGGTGCGGCGGCGGTTGAACGTGGACGAGATCGACTCGATCCAAGAGGAGCTGCAGCAGGCACTGGAGGAGGAGAAGCAGCAGTTGCTGGAGGACATCGAGTTTATCCAGGTGTGTGTTTGTTTGGTGGACTGGGGGGAGGGAGGGAGGGAGGGAGGGGACGCAGGCCTCATGTGAGTATATATGTGTGGGAGAGTAGAGCTGCATCGAGATGGAGGAGGAGCTCCTGGTGGACGACCGGCGCCAGTTGGATGCGGTGCGTCCGCCGCCCTCGTTCCAAGAACTGCAGGAATTGCGGCGCGTGATTGAGAGGACGCTCGAGGACCAGGCCAACGTGGATCGCGTGGAGGCGATTGCGAGGAAGGCCGAGGGCAGGACAGCCACCCCAGTTGGGGGTGGTAGTGGTCTTTCGACGCTGCTGCCGCGGCCACTGTCTCGGTCACGGGAGCCTGAGCACGCTGATGACGACGAGCGACGAGCACGGCGTCGCAGCAACAAGAGCACCAGTCCTAGGGGTACCAAGCCAGCAGCAGGAGGAGGAGGAGGAGGAGGGCACAAGGTGCTCAAGATCCGCCACGCGATCCAAGAAGCGCGAGATGAGCCTTTCTTAACCTAAATCATCTGCGACTTGGTGAATCTGTAGTGAACTGTACGACGGTTGCCGTGTGTAAGGGAGCATAGCGTGTTCAGGCATCATCTACAGACTGGAGACCGATCTCGGTGAATTCTTGGCCGTGGGACGAACGCGCTGCCGCACTCGACTTGCGATGGGACTCTCGGCCTTGACGCGCTGGCTGATGTTGCGGAGGAGTAGAGCCTACAGGTGGAGCCACTGCTGGGGATGAGGCGAACTCATCGATCATGCGATCAGGGTGGAGGCGTCCAGTGTCCAGCACGGACTTCATCACGAGAGGGATCTGCTCGGTGCGTGTGGGCAGTTCCGTCGTGAGCTTCGCGACGAGAGCGGTGTGAAGCTACCGTATCACAACAAATGCTCAGCATCATGAGGGATCACATAAACCATCGATGGATGTCCTTACCGTGTTGGCCGCAGCGAATATGCTCTTGCACTTGTTGCATTCGCGAAAGAGTGTACCGGATCGAGTCGCGATGAGGCACTGCAGGGTGACATTGATGGCGGCGCAGGCCATCGGGAAATGGCGCACAGCGTGCTGCGAAGCAGAGTGGAAGCGTCGTGCAAGCTCGGGTTGAGTCTCGACGAGGTGCAGCAGCTGAAACAGCGAGAGTACACCACACCCACGCAAGTCAGTCGCCGGATCGCTTCCCTGGAAGCCAATGCCTTCCCAGTGACCGCCGATCAACGGCACATCGCCACAGCTGCCATTGCCGACGATCTTGCGGTGGATTGTCTGGAGCATACTCACGTGAACAGCGTTGCGGGGATCGAAACGTGTGGACGCGGTGCAGAAAAAGCGATCGCGCTCATCAACAGCACCAGGGAAAGTCAGCCGCGGACGTGATAGGCATCCGAAGCACGACGTAGCTGGAGCAAGCTCTTCGACCACAATCTTGTCTCGATGCACCAGAATATCGTCGCTCTCGAGAAAGTACCGCAATGCATCGGCGTAAGAGATCACGCTCTTGCTCTCTCGTGCCACCGAAAGATCGAGACCTGCTGAAGACACTTTGCGCAGTAACTGTATCTCTCGCCACTCGTCTGGGTCAGTACCGTTTGCTGGAGGCCCAGCACGGACATCGACACGATCCGGGTCTACAGAAACTGCGTGAGCGTCATCGTCGTCAATGCTTGCTCGGTCCGACTCGTGATGATGTACGAAGTTTCCGTTCTGGGACCCACGCCTATCCACGCTTCCATCTTTCTCACCGTCCTCCTCTTCTTCTTCTCCTTCCTCGTCTTCTCTGATTGCTTGCTGCAAAATCGTTTGCTTGGATAGGATGCGCCCCATCAAAGACAAAGAAGGCGAAGGAGGCAAAGTGCTCGGACTTGCTGTATCTCCGTCCTTGTTCTTTGTGTCTTCATCCAGCAGCAAAACTTCTTGGTCACCAAGGCCACGCTTGTAGATTCCGTGAAGCTCCTTCAGAGTCAGCGTGTTGTTGTCGGTCGCTGTGGACGTAGCATCCACAGGTTGTACAGCTTCCGTCGTGGCCAAATGTCTCTTCTCGAGTTCTGTCGCTTCTTTGAGTTCGCTCACCATCGCGTTGTCGTCCACGGAACTTCGAGCTTGTAGTGAAGCTCGGGTCTTTTGCAGAACACAGACGATTCGGGTCGGGGATGCGGGGTCATCATTGGCCGTGAGAATGTCTTCAAATTCATCCTCGTCTTCGTCCAGTGTGGTCTTCTTCCGACCAAGCGATTGTGATAGATCATCAGCCAACATCAACTCGCCTTCAAGGTCTTGAATGTTCGCGCTCTTCGACAACTCATAAGCGTGACTTCCCCGTCCGTCGCTTTGAGATGTGCTTCGACCCTTGCGCAGGCTTTGATAGCCTATCCCAAACATCATCTCGCTGGAGTCAGCATTGGCTAAAAATACAGTTCGGGCTACCCGAACTTCGATGCCATCCGTGGAATCAAACATGCTGATCTCCTCGACTTTCGAAGTCTGTGCCTCTGATACATCGAGACCAAACTGCTTCGAAGAAGTCTCTATCTGGACCAACGCGTCCAGCAGCGGGTTCTTCTTGGCAGTCGTATTGCTTCTGCTTGTGAGAAGCTCATCTGCCACGACCGGATCCACCTCCAGCTCTTCATCGTCATCCCCCGTTGGAGT